>JACGCM010000422.1:0-23934 GCA_014058105.1 Kingdonia uniflora
GTAATTGCGATTTAAAGCATCGGAGAGGTGCGAAATCCGTACCGTAGAAAAATTCAAACGGGAGTATTGTGATTCATTTGGTAAATATTCTGGCATGTTATGGTCGAAACGAAATACTTTAAACTGATTCAACTTCAACAACGAGTTGTCAGTAGACAAGCTTCTCAGAATTGCGATCTAAAACATCGTTGAGGTGAAATCCGTACTAGTCAAAATTCTAGCCAAGTTTTTCGAATCATTTCGAAACTATCCTAGCATGTTGTCGGTGTAATCAAAACTCTTAAAAATTATCTAACCTTACGACGACTTTCAGTAGCCCAACTTCACAGTAATGCGATTTAAGCATCGGAGAGCTACGAAATCTGTACCGATAAAAAAGTCAAACGGGGAGTATTGTGATCACTTTGAAACTATCCTTGCATGTTTTTGGTCATAACGAAACTTTTAAAAATGTTCCAACAACTCAAACGAGTTGCCAGTAACCAGCTTTTCAGAATTACGATATAACGCATCGAAGAGATACAAAATCCGTACCGATAAAAAAGTGAAACGGGAGTATTGCGATTCACTTGGAAACTATTCTTGCATGTTTCGGTCATAACGAAACTCTTAAAAATGATCTAACCTCTAAAACGAGTTGCCGGTAACCAGTATCTCAGAATTGTGATATAACGCATCGGAGAGATACGAAATCTGAGCCAGTCAAAAATCTATACCGGACTATATCGATTCATTGGTAACTATCCAAGCATGAGATCAATCGAGCGAAATTTTTAAAAATGATCCAACCTCTCAAACGAGTTGCCGAAAGCCAAGCTTATCATAATTGCGATCTAATGCATCGGAGAGGTGCGAAAATCCGTACCGATCAAAATTCAAACTTGGACTATAACTATTCATTTGGCAACTATCCTAGCATATTCGGCTGAAACGAAGCTTTAAAAATATGATCAACCTCTCAACGAGTGTCGGTAGCCTAACTTCTTAGAATTGCGATATAATGCATCGGAGAGGTTTAAAATCAGTACCGGCAAAAAATTAAAACTGGAAGAATTCCGATTCATTGGTAATCCTTGCATGTTGTCGGTCGAAACAAAATTCTAAAAATGATGCGACCTCTCAAACGACTTTTCGGTTGCAAAGCTTCTCTGAAATGCGATTAAAAGCATCGGTAGAGTACGAAATTTGTACCATCAAAATTCAAACTGGGACTATATCGTTCATTTGGAAATATCCTAGCATGTTGTCTGTTGAAACGAAACACTTAAAATGAACCAAACTCTCAAACGACTTGTCCGTAGCCAAGTTTCTCAGAATTGCGATCTAAAGCATTGGTATGGTACGAAATCCGAGCGGGTCCAAAATTATACCAGGACTATATCTCTTGATTTGGTAACTATCCTAGCATGCTGTCCGTCGAAACGAAACTCATAAAATGATCAAACCTATCAAACGAGTTGTCAGTAGCTAAGCTTCTCAGATTTGCGATCTAACCTTCGGAGGGGTACGAAATCCGTGCCGGCCAAAAATTTAAACCGAGAGTATATCGATTAATTTGGTAACTATCCTAACATATTGCCGATGAAAACTATACATTTTAATTGATCCAAGCTCACAAATTATTTGGGTCGGCAGCCAAGCACTAAGTAATTGCAATTTAAAGCATCTGAGAGGTGCGTAATCCCGTACCGTTGAAAAATTCAAACGGGCGTAGGAGGATTGGGGTATTGTGATTCATTTGTTAACAATCCTGGCATGTTATTGGTCGAAACGAAACACTTTAAAGCGATTCAGCCTCAATAACAAGTTGTCAGTAGGCAAGCTTCTCAGAATTGCGATCTAAAGCATCGTTGAGGTTTGAATCCGTACCAGTCAAAAATTCCAGCTAGGTTTTTTGAATCTTTGGAAACTATCCTAGCATGTTTTTGTGTAATCGAAACTCTTAAAATGATCTAAACTTACAACGACTTTCCGGTAGCTAAACTTCACAGAAATGCGATCTAAAAGCTCGGAGAGCTACGAAATATCTACCGATAAAAGGTTCAACGGGGTAGGATATGTGATTCACTTGGAAAACTATCCTTGCAGGTTTTTGGTCATAGCAAAACTCCTAAAAAATGATCCAATCCACTCAAGGAGTTGCCAGTAACCAAGCTTCTCAGAATTGCGATATAACGCACGGAGAGATACGAAATCCGTACCGATAAAAAAGTCAAACGGGGAGTATTGCGATTCACTTGGAAACTATTCCTTGATGTTTTCGGTCATAACGAAACTCTTAAAAATGATCCAACCTCTCAAACAAGTTGCTAGTAACCAAGCTTCTAAGAATTGTGATATAACGCTTCGGAGAGATACGAAATCCGAGCCGGTCAAAAATTCTTGTCGGGACTATATCGATTCATTGGTAACTATCCAGATGTTATCAACGAAGCAAAAACTTTTAAAAATGATCCACTCTCAAGGTGTTGCCGAGAGCCAAGCTTATCATATTGCGATCTTTGCATCGGAGAGGTGCGAAATCCGTACGGTCGAAAATTCAAACTGAGTGTTATAACTATTCATGTGGGAACTATCCAAGCATATTCTCAGTTGAAATGAAACTCCAAAAAATTATCCAACCTCTCAAACGAGTTTGCGGTAGCCTAACTTCTTAGAATTACGATATAACGTACGGAGATTTAAATCCTACCGGTCAAAAATAAAAAATGGAAGAATCCGATTCATTTGGTAACTATCCTTGCAAGTTGTTGGTCGAAACAAAATTCTTTAAAATGATACGACCTCCCAAACGACTTTTCGGTAGCCAGCTTCTCAGAATTGCGATTTAAAGCATTGGCAGAGTACGAAATCCGTACATCAAAATTCAAACTGGGACTATATCGATTCATTTGGAAACTATCCTAGCATGCTGTCGGTCGAAGCGAAACTCTTAAAAATGAACCAAAACCACAAACGACTTGTCCGTAGCAAGTTCCTCAGAATTGCGATCTAAGCATTGGTATGGATGAAATCCGAGCGGGTCCACATTATAACTAGGACTATATCATTTGATTTGGTAAGTATCCTAGCATGCAGTCGGTCGAAATGAAGCTCATAAAATGATCCAACCTATCAAACGAGTTGTCGGTAGGCAAGCCCCCCGGATTTGCGATCAAACCCATCGGAGAGGTACGAAATCCGTGTTGGCCAAAAGTTAAACCGAGAGTATATCGATTCATTTGGTAACTATCCTTGCATGTTGTCGGCCGAAATGATACTTTTTAAATTGATCCAACCTCAAATGATTTATCGGCAGCCAAGCATCACGTAATTGCGATTTAAAGCATCTGAGAGGTGCAAAATCCCGTACCGTAAAAAATTCAAACCGGGAGTATTGTGATTCATTTGGTAACTATTCTGGCATATTATCGGTTGAACGAAACACTTTAAGGCGATTCAGCCTCAACAATGAGTTGTCAGTAGACAAGTTCTTAGAATTGCGATCTAAAGCATCGTTGGGATTGGAATCCCGTACCAGTCAAAATTTCAGCCAGGTTTTTTCAAATTATTGGAAACTATCATAGCATGTTGTGGTGTAATCGAAACTCTTAAAAATGATCTAACCTTACAACGACTTCCCAGTAGCCAAACTTCACAGAAATGTGATCTAAAGAATCGGAGAGCTACGAAATCTGTACCGATAAAAAGGTCAAACAGGGAGTATTGCGATTCACTTGGAAACTATCCTTGCATGTTTTCGGTCATAACAAAACACTAAAATGATCCAACCACTCAAACGAGTTGCCAGTAACCAAGCTTCTCATAATTGTGATATAACGCATCGAGAGATACAAAATCTATGCCGATAAAAAAGTCAAACTGGGAGTAGGCATTCACTTGGAAACTATCCTTGCATGTTTTCGGTCATAAAGAAACTCTTAAAGATGATCCAACCTCTCAAACGAGTTGCCAATACCAAGCTTCTCCGAATTGTGATATAACGCATCGGAGAGATACGAAATCCGAGCTGGTCAAAAAGTCATACCGGGGCTATATCGATTCATTTGGTAACTATCCAAGCATGTTATCAATCGAAGCAAAACTTTTAAAAATAATCCATCCTCTCAAACGAGTTGCCAAGAGCCAAGCTTATCATAATTACGATCTAATGCATCGGAGGGTTCGAAATTCGTACCGGTCTAAAATTCAAACTGGGACTGTAACTGTTCATTTGGTAAGTATCATTGCATATCCCGGTTGAAACGAAGCTCTAAAAAATTATCCAACCTCTCAAAGGGTTATCGGTAGCCTAACTTCTTAGAATTACGATATAACGCATCGGAGATGTTTAAAATCCTTACCAGTCAAAAATTAAAATTGGAAAATTCTAATTCATTTGGTAACTATCCTTGCATGTTGTTGGTCGAAACAAAATTCTTTAAAATGATACGACCTCCCAAACGACTTTTCGGTAGCCAAGCTTCTCAGAATTGCGATTTAAAATAACAGTAGAGTACGAAATCTTTACCATCAAAAATTTAAACTGGGACTATATCGATCATTTGGAAACTATCCTAGCATGCTGTCGGTCGAGCGAAACTCTAAAAATGAACCAAACTCACAAACGACTTGTCCGTAGCCAAGTTCCTCAGAATTGCGATCTAAAGCATTGGTATGGTACAAAATCCGAGCGGGTCTAAAATTATAACCAGGACTATATCGCTTGATTTTGTAACTATCCTAGCATGCTGTGGTCAAAACGAAACTCATAAAAATGATCCATCCTATCAAACGAGTTGTCGGTAGCCAAGCCTCTCAGATTTACGATCTAACACATCGGAGAGATACGAAATCCGTGCGGCCAAAAATTTAAACCGAGAGTATATCGATTCATTTGGTAACTATCCTAGAATGTTATCGGCCGAAACGATAATTTTAAATTGATCCAACATCACAAATGAATTTTCGGCAGCCAAGCATCACGTAATTGCGATTTAAAGCATCGAGAGAGGTGCGAAATCCGTAACGTTGAAAAATTTAAACAGGAGTATTGTGATTCATTTAGTAACTATTCTGGCATGTTATCGGTTGAAACGAAACACTTTAAAGCGATTCAAACTCAACAAGGAGTTGTCAGTAGACAAGCTTCTTAGAATTGCGATCTAAAGCATCGTTGAGATTTGAAATCCGTACAGTCAAAAATTCCAGCCAAGTTTTTCAAATTATTTGGAAACTATCCTAGCATGTTGTTGGTGTAATCGAAACTCTTAAAAATGATCTAACCTTACAAGGACTTCCCGGTAGGCAAACTTCACAGAAATGCGATCTAAAGCATCGGAGAGCTACGAAATCTGTACTGATAAAAAGGTCAAACGGGAATATTGCGATTTACTTAGAAACTATCCTTGCATGTTTTCGGTCATAACGAAGCTCTTAAATAAGATCTAACCACTCAAACGGGTTGCAGTAACCAAGCTTCTCAGAATTACAATATAACGCATCAGAGGATACGAAATCCGCACCGATAAAAAAGTCAAACGGGGAGTATGCGATTCACTTGGAAACTATCCTTGCATGTTTTCGGTCATAGCAAAACTCTTAAAAATGATCCAAACTCTCAAACGAGTTGCCAGTAACCAAGCTTCTCTGAATTGTGAAATAACGCATCGGAGAGATACGAAATCCGAGCGGTCAAAAATTCATACCGGGACTATATCGATTCATTTGGTAACTATCCAAGCATGTTTCAATCGAAAGAAAACTTTTACAACTTAAAGTGATCCTACCTCTCAACGAGTTTCCAAGAGCCAAGTTTATCCTAATTGTGATCTAATGGATCGAAGAGGTGCGAAATTCGTTACCGTCGAAAAGTCAAACTGGGACTATAACTATTCATTTGGTAACAATCCTAGCATATTCTCGGTTGAAACGAAACTCTAAAAAATTATCCAACCTCTCAAACGAGTTGTCGGTAGCCTAACTTCTTAGAATTACAATATAACGCATCGGAGATGTTTAAAATCCTTACCGTCAAATTTTAAACAGGAAGAATTCCGATTCATTTGGTAACTATCCTTGCATGTTGTCGGTCGAAACAAAATCTTAAAAATGATACGATCTCTCAAACGACTTTTCATTTGCCTAGCTTCTCCCAATTGCGATTTAAAGCATCGGTAGAGTACGAAATCCATACCATCTAAAATTCAAACTTAGACTATATAGATTCATTTGGAAACTATCCTAGCATGTTGCCGATCGAAGCGAAACTCTTAAAAATGAACCAAACTCTCAAACGACTCTTCCGTAGCCAAGTTTCTCATAATTGTGATCTAAGCATTGGTATGGTACAAAATCCACGCGGGCCCAAAATTATAACTAGGACTATATCGCTTGATTTGGAAATTATCCTAGCATGCTGTCGGTCGAAATGAAACGCATAAAAATGATCCAACCTATCAAACGACTGTTGTCAGTAGCCAAGCTTCTATGATTTGCGATCTAACACTCGGAGAAGTACGAAATCCGTGTCGGTCAAAATTTTAAACGAGAGTATATCGATTGATTTGGAAACTATCATAGCATGTTGCCGGTCGAAGCAAAACTCTTAGAAATGAGCCAAACTCTCAAACAAATCTTCCGTAGCCAAGTTTCTCATAATTGCGATCTAAAGCTTGTTATGTTTCGAAATCCGAACGGGTTCAAAATTAGAACCAGGACTATATCGCTTGATTTGGTAATTATCCTAGCATGCTGTCGGTCGAAAACGAAACACATAAAAATGATCCAACCTATCAAACGAGTTGTCGGTAGCCACGCTTCTCAGATTTGCGATCTAACACATCGGAGAGGTACAAAATCCGTGCCGGTCAAAATTTTAACCAAGAGATATCGATTCATTTGGTAACTATCCTTGCATATTGCGGTAAAAACGATACTTTTTAAATTGATCCAACCTCACAAATGATTTGCCCGCAGCAAGCATCACGTATTTGCGATTTAAAGCATCGGAGAGGTGCGAAATTTGTACGGTTGAAAAATTCAAGCGAGAGTATTGTGATTCATTTGGTAACAATTCTGGCATGTTATCGGTCGAAATGAAACACTTTAAAGCAATTTAACCTCAACAACGAGTTGTCATAGACAAGCTCTCAGAATTGCGATCTAAAGCATCGTGGTTGGTCGAATCGAAACTCTTAAAAATGATTAACCTTACAATAACTTGCCGGTAGCCAAACTTAACAGAAATGCGATCTAAAGCATCGGAGAGGTACGAAATACATACTGGTCAAAAATTAAAGCAGGGAGTATTGGGATTCATTTGGTAATGATCCTAACATTTTGCCAGTCGAAACGTAACTTAAAAGCGAACCAATATCTCAAATGAGATGTCGGTAGCCAAGTTTCTTAAAATTGAGATCTAACGCATCTGAGAGGTACGAAATCGGAACTAGTAAAAAAGTCAAGCGGGGAGTATTGCGATTCATTTGGTAACAATCCTTGCATGTTTCGGTCAAAATGAAACTCTAAAAATGATCCAACCTCTTAAACGAGTTGCCAGAAACCAAGCTTCTCAGAATTGCGATATAACGCATCGGAGAGATTCGAAATCAAAGCCGGTCAAAAATTCATACCGGGACAATATCGATTCATTTGGTAACTATCCTAGTATGTTGCGGTCGAAAAGAAACTCTTAAAAATGTCCAAGCTCTAAAACGGTTGTCGGTAGCCAAGCTTCTCGAAATTTAAATCTAACACATCGCTGAGGTAAGAAATCCGTACGGTCAAAAAATTGAAACTGGTATATTGCGATTCATTTGGTAACTATCCTGGCATGGTTGTCGATCCAAATTTAGTTTTTAAAATAATCCAACTTCTCAAACGAGCTGCCGATAGCCTAGCTTATCATAATTGTGATCTAATGCATCCAAGAGGTGCGAAATCCGTACCGGTCAAAATTCAAACCGGGATTATAACTATTTATAGTAACTATCCTAGCATGTTGTCGGTAAATCGAAACTCTAAAAATGATCCAACCACTCTAACGAGTTGTCAGTAGCCTAACTTCTTTGAATGCGATATACACATCAGAGAAGTATAAAATCTTTACGGTCAAAAATTAATAATGGAAGTGTTGCGATTCGTTTGGTAATATCCTTGCATGTTGTCGGGCGAAACAAAATTCTTAAAAACGATACGACCTCTAAAACGACTTTCTGGTAGCCAAGCTTCTCAGAATTGCAATTTAAAGCATCGGTAAGGTTTGAAATCTGTACCATCATAAAATCAAACTGGGACTATATCGATTCACTTGGAAAGTACCTAGCATGTTGTCGGTTCGAAGCAAAACTTTTAAAATTAAACAAAACTCTCAAACGACTTGTCCGTAGCCAAGCTTCTCAGAATTGCGATCTAAAGCATTGGAATGGTACGAAATCCAGAGCTGGTCAAAAATTAGAGCCGAGACTATATCGATTGATTTGGTAACTATCCTAGCATGCTGTCGGTCGAAACGAAACTCATAAAAATTATCCAACCTTTAAACGAGTTGTTGGTAGCCAAGCTTCTTAGATTTGCGATCTAACACATCAGAGAGGTCCAAAATCCGTACCAACCAAAATTAAACCGGGAGTTTTGCGATTCATTTGTTAACTATCCTAGCATGTTGTCGGTTGAAACGGAACATTTTAAATTGATCCTACCTCACAAATAATTTGTCGGCAGCCAAGCATCACGTTATTGCGAATTAAAGCACCGGAGAGGTGCGAAATCCGGACCGTTGAAAAATTCAAACCGGGAGTATTGTGATTCATTTGGTAACTATTCTGGATTGTTATCAGTCGAAACGAAACACTTTAAAATGATTTAGCCTCTCAAACGAGTTGTTAGTAGTCAAGCTTATCAGAATTGTGATCTAAAGCAGTGTGAGGTTCGAAATCTGTACAAATAAAAAATTCAAACCATGTCTCTTTTCAATTCATTTGAAAACTATCTAGCATGTTGTTGGTCGAATAAAAACTCTAAAATAATCTAACCTTATAACGACTTGCGGTAGCCAAACTTAGCAGAAAATGCGATCTAAATCATCGGAGAGGTACGAAATACATACCGGTAAAAATAAAAGCAGGGAGTATTGGGATTCATTTGGTAACGATCCTAACATGTTGTCGGTCGATGCGAAACTCTTAAAATGATCCAACCTCTCCAACGAGTTGCTAGTAACCAAGCTTCACCATTTGATCTAAAGCATCGGTGAGGTACGAAATTCGTACAGGTCAAAAATTCAAACTGGCACTATTGCAATTAATTTGGTAGCTATCCTAGCATGTTGTCAATCCAAACAGAACTTTTTAAAATGATCCAACCTCATAAACGAATTGTCGATAGCCAAGCTTCTTAGAATTGCGATCTAACGCATCGGAGAGGTACGATATCCGTACCGGTCAAAAATTCTAACTGGGAGTATTGCAATTCATTTGGTTACTGTCCTAGCATGTATTCATTCGAAACGAAACTCTTAAATTATCCAACCTATCAAATGAGTTGTTCGGTAGCCAAGCTTCTCAGAAATGCGATCTAACACATCGGAGAGGTTGGGAATCCGTACCGGTAAAAATTTTAAACCGGGAGTATTGCGATTCATTTGGTAACTATCTTAACATGTTGCCGGCCGAAACAAAACTTTTTAAAATGATCCAACCACACAAATGATTTATCAGTAGCCAACATCACGTAATTGCGATTTAATGCATCGGAGTGGTGGTGCAAAATCCGTACCGTAAAAATTCCAACCGTGAATATTGCGATTCATTTGGTAACTATTCTGGCATGTTATCGGTTGAGACGAAACACTTTAAAATGATTCAACCTTAGAACGAGTTGTCAGTAGCCTAGCTTCTCAGAATTGCTATCTAAAGCATCGTTGAGGTTCAAATTCGTACCAGTCAAAAATTTAGGCCAAGTGTTTGTCGATACATTTGGAAACTTTCTTTAGCATGTTGCTGTCGAAATCAAAACTCATAAAAAATGATCTAACCTTACAACGACTTGCTGGTAGCCAAACTTCACAGAAATGCGATCTAAAGCATCGGTGATGTGCGAAATTCATACCGGTCAAAAATTAAAGCAAGGAGTATTGTGATTTATCTGGCAACGATCCTAACATGTGGTCGGCGAAACGAAACTCCAAAAAATGATCTAATCTCTCAAACGAGTTGCCGGAAGCCAAGTTTCTCAAAATTGAGATCTAAGCATCGGAGAGGTACGAAATCCGTACCGGTAAATAAGTCAGACGGGGAGTATTGCGATTCATTTGGTAACTATCCTTGCATTTTATCGGTCATAACGAAACTCTTAAAAATGATCCAACCACTCAAACGAGTTGCCAGTAACAAGCTTCTCAGAATTACGATCTTAAAGCATCGAAGAGGTACAAAGTTCATACCAGTCAAAAAATAAAGCAAGGAGTATTGGATTCATTTGGTAACGATCCTAACATGATATCGGTCGAAACGAAGCACTTTAAAATGATTCAACCTCACAACGAGTTATCAGTAGCCAAGCTTCTTAGAATTGTGATCTAAAGCATCGTTGCAGTTTAAAATCCGTACCAGTCAAAAATTCAAGCCAGGTCTTTTCGATTCATTTGGAAATTATCCAAGTATGTTGTTGGTCAAATCGAAACTCTTTAAAATGATCTAATCTTACAACGTCTTGCGGTAGCCAAACTTCATAGAAATGCAATTAAAGTATCGGAGGGGTACAAAATCCATACCGGCCAATAATTAAAGAAGGAGTATTGGGATTCATTTGGTAAACGATCCTAACATGTTGTCGGTCGAACGTAACTCTTAGAACGATCCAATATCTCAAACGAGTTGCCGGTAGCCAAGTTTTTTCAAAATTGAGATTAGCGTATCGGAGAGGTAAAATCCATATCGGTAAAAAGTCAAACGGCGAGTATTTTGATTCATTTGGTAACTATCTTTGCATGTTTTCGGTCATAACTAAACTCTTATAAATAATCCAACCATTCAAACGAGTTGCCAGTAACCAAGCTTCTCAGAATTACGATTCTAACGCATTGGAGAGATGCAAATCCGAACCGGTCAAAAATTATAGCCGGTACTGTTGCATTTCATTGGTAATTATCCTAGAATATTGTCGGTTGAAACAAAACACTAAAAAATAATCTAACCTCTCAAATGAGTTGTTGGTAGCCATGCTTCTTAGAATTGCGATATAACGCATCGGAGAGGTATAAAATCCTTACAGGTCAAAAATTAAAACTGGAAGTATTACGATTCATTTGGTAACTATCCTAGATGTTGTCAGTCGAACAAAACTCATAAAACAGATACGACCTCTGAAAAACTTTTCGGTAGCCAAGCTTTACAGAATTGCGATTTAAAGCATCGGTAAGGTACGAAATTCGTACCATCAAAAATTTAAATTGGGACTATATCGATTCATTTGGAAACTATCCTAGCATGTTATCGTCGAAGCAAAACTCTTAATAATGTACCAAACTCTCAAATGACTTATCCTTAGCCAAGCTTCTTAGAATTACGATCTAAAGCATTGAATGGTACGAAATCTGCGGGGTCAAAAATTATAACCGGGAATATATCAATTAATTGGTAACTATCCTAGCATATTGTCGGTCGAAATGAAACTCATAAAATGATCCAACCTATCAAATGAGTTATCGTAGCCAAGCTTCTCAGAATTGCGATCTAACACATCAGTGAGGTTGGTAATCCGTACCGGTAAAGTTTTTAAATCGGGAGTATTGCGATTTATTTGGTAACTATCCTAGCATGTTGTCGGTCAAAACGAAACTTTTAAAATGATCCAACCTCACAAATGATTTTCGGTAGCCAAGCATCACGTAATTGCTATTAATGCATCGAAGAGGTGCGAAATCCGTACTGTGAAAAATTCCGACCGGGAATATTGTGATTCAATTGGTAACTATTCTGGCAAGTTATCGGTGGAAACGAAACACTTTAAACGATTCAACCTCACAAACGAGTTGTCACGCCTAGCTTCACAGAATTGCGAACTAAAGCATCGTTGAGGTTCAAAATCCATACCAGTCAAAAATTAGGCCAAGTGTTTATCGATTCATTTGGAAACTATCCTAGCATGTTGTTGATCGAATCAAAACTCTTAGAAATGATCTAACCTTACAACGACTTGCTGTTACCCAAACTTCACAGAAATGCGATCTAAAAGCATCGGAGAGGTACGAAATTCTTACCGGTCAAAATTAAAGCAAGGAATATTGGGATTCATTTGGTAACGATCCTAACATGTTGTCGACAGAAATGAAACTTCTAAAAACGATTAATCTCTCAAACGAGTTGCCGGAAGACAAGTTTCTCAAAATTGAGATCTACGCATCGGAGAGGCACGAAATCCGTACCGGTAAATAAGTCAAACGCAGAGTATTGCGATTCATTTGGAAACTATCCTTGCATGTTATCGGTCATAACGAAACTCTTAAAAATGATCCAACCTCTCAAACGAGTAGCCAGCAACCAAGCTTCTCAAAATTACGATCTAATGCATCGGTGAGGTACGAAATTGGTACTGGACAAAAAATCAAACCGGTACTATTACGATTCATTTGGCAACTTTCCTAGCTGTTGTCAATCGAAACGAAACTTTTAAGAATGATCCAACCTCTCAAACGAGTGTCGATATTCAGCCTCTTAGAATTGCGATTTAAAGCATCGGAGAGGTACGATATCCGTACCGGTCAAAAATTCAAGCTGGGAGTATTTCAATTCATTTGGTAACAATCTTTGCATGTTGTCGGTCGATACGAATATCTTAAAAGCAATTCAACCTCTCAGACGAGTTGTCAGTAGCCATGCTTCTCAAGATTGCTATTTTAAGTATCGATGAGGTACGAAATCTGTACGGTCAAAAATTTTAGCTGAAACTATTGCGATTCATTTGGTAACTATCTTAGCATGTTGGCGGTCGAATCAAAACTATTAAAAAGATTTAATCTCTTAAACGAATTGTCGGTAGAAAAATTCTCGAATTGAGATCTAACGCATTGGAGAGGTACGAAATCCGTACCGTTAAAAAAGTTAAACGGTGAGTACTGCGATTCATTTGGTAACTATCCTTGCATGTTTTTTTGTCATAACGAAACTCTTAAAAATTATCCTGCCTCTCAACACGAGTTGCCAGTAACCAAGCTTTTTAGAATTGCGATATAACGCATCGGAGAGATACGAATCCGAACCGGTTTTAAAATTAATACCGGGACTATAACGATTCATTTGGAAACTATCCTAGCATGTTATTAATCGAAAAGAAACCCATTAAAATGATCCAAACTCTCAAACGAGTTGTCGGTAGCCAAGCTTCTTTAAATTGCGATCTAACGCATCGGTGAGGGTGCGAAATCCGTACAGGTCTAAAATTCAAGCCGGTAATCTTGCAATTCATTTGGTTACTATCCCAACATGTTGTTGATCAAATTAGCTTTTAAAAATTATCTAAACCTCTCAAACGAGTTGCCGATAGCCAAGCTTATCAAAATTGCGATTTAATGCATCGGAGAGGTACAAAATCTGTACCAGTCAAAAATTTAAACTAGTACTATTGGGATTCATTTGGTAACTATCCTAGCATGTTTTAATCAAAATAAAGCTTTTAAAAATGATCCAACCTCTCAAACGAGTTATCGATAACCAAGCTTCTCAGAATTGCAATCTAACGCATCGGAGATGTACGAAATCCTACCATTCAAAAATTTAAACCGGGAGTATTTCAATTCATTTGGTAAATCCTTGCAGGTTGTCGGTCGAAACGAATGTCTTAAAAGCAATTAAACTCTCAAACGAGTTGTCAGTAGCCAAGCTTCTTAAAATTGCTATTTAAAGTATCGGTGAGGTACGAAATCTGTACGGTCAAAATTCAAGCCCAAACTATTGCGATTCATTTGGTAACAATCTTTGCATGTAGGTCAAAAGAAAACTCTTAAAAATGATCCAATCTCTCAAACAAGTTGCCAAAGCCAAGTTTCTCAAAATTGAGATCTATAAGCATCGGGGTGGTACGAAATCCGTATCGATAAAAAAATAAACGGGGGGGGTGTATTGCGATTGATTTGGTAACTATCATGCATGTTTTGGGTCATAACAAAACTCTTAAAAATGATCTAACCTCTCAAAAGAGTTGTCAGTAACAAGCATCTCAGAATTGCGATATAACGCATCAAAGAGATACGAAATCCGAACCGGTAAAAAAACATAACGGGACTATATCGATTCATTGGAAACTATCCTAGCATGTTGTCGGCCGAAAAGAAACTCTTAAAAATGATCCAACCTCTCAAACGAGTTTTCAGTAGCCAAGCTACTTTGAATTGCGACCTAACACATCAGTGAGGTAAGAAATCCGTATCGGTAAATTTAATTTCAACGGTACTATTGCGATTCATTTGGTAACTATCCTAGCATGTTGTCAATCCAAATTAAGCTTTAAAAAAGATCCAACCTCTCAAACGACTTATCGATAGCCAAGCTTATCATAATTGTGATCTAATGCATCGGAGTGGTGCAAAATCTGTACCGTCTAAAATAAAAACTGGGACTAACTATTCATTTGCTAACTATCCTAGCACGTTGTCGACGAAAACGAAGCTCTAAAAAATGATACAACCTCTCAAGAGTTAACGGTAGCCAAGCTTCTTAGAATTGCGATATAACGCTTCGGAGAGGTAATAAATCATTACCGGTCAAAAATTAAAGCTGGGAGTAATGCGATTCATTTGGTAACTATCCTAGCATGTTGTCGGTTAAAACAAAAATCTAAAAAGAGATAAAACCCCTCAAACAACTTTTCGGTAGCCAAGCTTCTTTGAATTACGATCTAAAGCATCGGTAAGGTACGAAATCCGTACCATCAAAAATTCAAACTGGGACTATATCGATAATTTGGAAACTATCCTAGCATGTTGTCGGTCGAAGCGAAACTCTTAAAAATGAACCAAACTCTCAAACGACTTGTCCGTTGCCAAGCTTCTCAAAATTGCGATCGAAAGCATGGTATGGTACGAAATCCTAGCGGGTAAAAATTATAACCGGGACTATATCGATTGATTGGTAACTATCCTAGCATGTTGTTGTCTGTCGAAATAAACTCATAAAAATGATCCAACCTATCAAACGAGGTGTCGGTAGCCAAGCTTTCTCAGAATTTTCTTATAGCACATTGGAGTAGTACGAAATCCGTACCAATAAAAAATTTAACCGGGAGTATTATGATTCATTTGGTAAACTATCCTAGCATGTGGCGGACGATACAAAACTTTTTAAAATGATCCAACCTCACAAATGATTTGTCGGTAACCAAGCTTCACGTTATTGCGATTTAAAGCATCGAGAGGTACGAAATCCGTACCGGTGAAAATTTAAACGAGGATTATTGTGATTCATTTGGTAACTATTCTAGCACGTTATCGGTTGAAACGAAGCACTTTAAAGTGATTCAACCTCAACACTAGTTGTCAGTAGACCATCTTCTCAGAAATGCGATCTAAGCATCGATGAGGTTCGAAATTGTACCAGTCAAAATTCCAAGCCAGGTTTTTTCGAATCATTTGGAAACTATCCTAGGATGTTGTTGGTCGACTCAAAACTCTTAAAAATGATCTAACCTTACAACAACTTGCCACTAGGCAAACTTCACAGAATTGCGATCTAAATAATCAGAGATGTACGAAATCCATACCGGTCAAAAATAATGCGGGAGTATAGGGATTCATTTGGTAGCGACCCTAACATGTTGTCCATTGAATCGAAACTCTTAAAAATGATCCAATCTCTCAAACGAGTTGTCAGTAGCCAAGTTTCTCAAAATTGTGATCAAACGCATCAGAGAGGTACGAAATCCGTACCGGTTAAAAAGTCAAACGGAGAGTATTGCGATTCACTTGCAAACTATCCTTGCATGTTTTTGGTCATAACGAAAATGTTAAAAATGATCCAACCTCTCAAACGAGTTGCCAGTAACCAAGCTTCTCAGAATTGCGATATAACGCATCGGAGAGATACGAAATCCGAGTCGATCAAAAATTCATACCAGAACTATATGCATCCATTTGGTAACTATCCTAGCATGTTGTCGGTCGAAAAGAAATACTTAAAAATTGTCCAACCTCTCAAACGAGTTGTCGGCAGCCAAGCTTCTAAGAATTGCAATCTAATACCTCGATCAGGTACGAAATCCCTACCTATCAAAAATTAAAACCGGTACTAAACGATTCATTTGGTAACTATCCTAGAGTCGCGATCTATTACATCGGAGAGGTACGAAACCTTACCGGTCAAAAATTTAAAACGGGAGTATTCCGATTCATTTGGTAACTATCCTAGCATGTTGCCGGTCGAAATAAAACTTTTTAAATGATCCAACCTTACAAATAATTTGTCGGCAGCCAAGCTTCACAAAATTGCAATTTAAGCATCGGAGATGTACAAAATCCGTACCGGTGAAAAATTCAAACGGGAGTATGTGATTCATTTGGTAACTATTCTGCATTATCGGACGAAACGAAACACATTTCGGTAGCCAAACATCTTAGAACTGCGATATAACGCATCGGAGAGCTATAAATCCTTACAGGTCAATAATTAAAACGTGGGAGTATTGCGATTCATTGGTAGCTATCCTAGCATGTTGGGGTCGAACAAAACTTTTTAAAACGTTACGACCTCTCAAACAACTTTTCGGTAGCCATGCTTCTCAGAATTGCGATCTAAAACATCGGTAAGGTACGAAATCAGTACCATCAAAAATTTAAACTGGGACTATATCGAGTAATTTGGAAACTATCCTAGCATGTTGTCGGTCGAAGCGAAACTATTAAAAATAAAATAAACTTCCAAATGTCTTTTCCGTAGCCATACTTCTCAGAATTGCGATCTAAAGCATTGGTATTGTACGAAATCCGAGTGGGTCAAAAATTATAAACGAAACTATATCGATTAATTTGGTAACAATCATAGCATGCTGTCGGTCGAAACGAAACTCATAAAAATGATCCAACCTATCAAACGAGTTGTCTGTAGCCCAGCTTTTCAGAATTGCGATCTAACACATCGGAGAGGTACGAAATCCGTACCGGTCAATAATTTAAACCTGTAGTATTACGATTCATTTGGTAACTATCCTAGCATGTTGTTGGCCGAAACAAAAAATTTTAAAATGATCGAACCTCACAAATGATTTGTCGGCAACCAAGCTTCACGTAATTGCGATTTAAAACATTGGAGAGGTGCGAAATCTGTACCGTTGAAAAATTAAAGCCGGAAGTATTGTGATTCATTTGGTAACTATTCTTGCATGTTATCGGTCAAAACGAAACACTTTAAAACGATTCAACCACACAAACGAGTTGTCAGTAGCCAAGCTTCTCAGAATTGCGATCTAAAGCATCGTTGCGGTTCAAAATCCGTACCAGTCAAAAATTCCAGCCAGGCTTTTTTTGATTGATTTGGAAACTATCCAAGTAGTTTGTTGGTCAAATCGAAACTCTTAAAAATGATCTATCCTTACAACGACTTGCTGGTTGCCAAACTTCGTGAAATGAAATGGATTTAAAGCATCGAGGGGTACGAAATCCATACCGGTCAAAAATTAAAGCAGAGAGTATTGGGATTCATTTGGTAACGATCCTAACATGTTGTTGGTCGAAACGTAACTCATAAAAACGATCCAATATCTCAAACGAGTTGCCGGTAGCCAAGTTTCACAAAATGAGATCTAACGGATCGGAGAGGTACGAAATCCGTACCGGTAAAAAGACAAACAGGGAGTATTGCGATTCATTGGTAACCATCCTTGCATGTTTTCGATCATAACGAAACTCATAAAGTAATCCTATCTCTCAAACAAGTTGTCAGTAACCAAGCTTCTCTGAATTGCGATCTAATGCATCGGAGTGATACGAAATCCGAACTGGTCAAAAATTTATACCGGGACTATATCATTTCATTTGGTAACTATCCTAGCATACTGTCTATCGAAAAGAAACTATTAAAAATGTTCCAACCTCTTAAACGAGTTGACGGTAGCCATGCTTCTCAGAATTGCGATCTAACAAATCGGTGAGGTACGAAATCTGTACCGGTCAAAAGTCATACCGGTACTATTGCGATTCATTAGGCAACTATCCTAGCATGTTGTCGATCCAAATTATGTTTTTAAAAATGATCTAACCTCTCAAACGAGTTATCGATAGCCAAGCTTATCATAATTGCGATCTAATGCATGGACAGGTACGAAATCCATACCGGTCAAAAAATCAAACCGGGACTATAACTATTTATTTGGTAACTATCCTCGCATGTTGTCAGTTGAAACGAAACTCTTAAAATTGATCCAACCTCTCAAACGAGTTATCGGTAGCAAAGCTTCTTAGAACTGCGATATACGCATCGGGAGTATAAAATATTACGGCCAAAAATTAAAACTGGGAGTATTACGAGTCATTTGGTAACATCCTAGCATGTTGCCGGTCGAAACAAAACTCTTAAAAATGATACGACCTCGCAAACGACTTTTTGGCAGCCAAGCATCTAAGAATTGTGATATAACGCATCGGAGAGGTTTAAAATCCTTTCAAGTCAAAAATTTTAACTGGGAGTATTGCAATTCATTTGGTAACTATCCTAGCATGTTGTCAATCGAGACAAAACTCTTAAAAACGATGCGACCTCTCAAACGAATTTTTGGTAGCAATGCATCTCAGAATTGTGATCTAAAGCATCGATAAGGTACGAAATCTGTACCATCAAAAATTCAAACTGGGACTATATCGATTAATTTGGAACTATCCGAGCATGTTCGGTCGAAGCGAAACACTTAATAATGAAGCAAACTCCAAATGACTTTTCCATAGCCATACTTCTCAGAATTGCGATATAAAGTATGGTATAAAACGAAATCCGAGAGGGTCAAAAATTATAACCGGGAATATATCGATTGATTTGGAAACAATCCTAGCATGTTGTCGTCGTCGAAAAGAAACTTAATATAATTATCCAGCCTATCAAACGAGTTGTCGGTAGCCAAGCTTTTCAGAATTGTGATCTAACACATCGGAGAGGTACGAATCCGTACGGTCAAAAATTTATACCGGTAGTATTACGATTCATTTGGTAATTATCCTTGCATGTTGTCGGTCGAAGCAAACTTTTAAAATAACCAACCTCACAAATGATTTGTCGGCAGCCAAGCTTCAAGTAATTGCGATTTAAAGCATTAGAGAGGTGCGGAATCCGAACCGGTGAAAATTTTAAACTGGGAATATTGCGATTTCATTGGTAACTATTATGGCATGTTATCGGTCGAAACGATGCACTTTAAATGATTCAACCTCACAAACGAGTTGTCAGTAGCAAAGCTTCTTAAAATTGTGATCTAAAACATCGTTGCGGTTCGAAATCTGTACCAGTCAAAAATTGAGCCAGGTCTTCTTCGATTCATTTGGAACTGTCCAAGTATGTTATTGGTCAAATCGAAACTCTTAAAATTATCAACTCTACAACGACTTGCGGTAGCAAAACTTCGTAGAAATGCATTTATAGCATCGGAGAGGTACTAAATCCATACCGGTCAAAAATTAAAGCAGAGAGTATTGGATTTATTGGTAACGATCCTAACATGTTGTCAGTCGAAACGTAACTCTTTAAGATAATCCAATATCTCAAACGAGTTGCCGGTAGCAAGTTTCTCAAATTGGGATCTAATGCATTTGAGTGGTACAAAATCTGTACAGGTAAAAAGTCAAACGGGGAGTATTGCAATTCATTTGGTAAACTATCCTTATTATTCGGTCATTACAAAGCTCTTAAAAATAATCCAATCTCTAAAGGAGTTGCCAGTAACCAAGCTTTTCAGAATTGCGTCTAACGCATCGGAGAGTTACGAAATCCGAACCGATAAAAAATTCATAACGGGACTATATCGATTCATTGGTAACTATCCTAGCATGCTGTCGATCGAAAAGAAACTCTTAATACATTAGCCACCTCTCAACGAGTTGTCGGTAGCCATGCTTCTTAGAATTACGATCTAGCACATGGCTACCGGTCAAAAATTAAAGCCAGTACTATTGCGATTCATTAGGTAATATCCTAGCATGTGTCGATCCAAATTAAGCTTTTAAAAATGATCCAGCCTCTCAAACGAGTTCTCGATAGCCAAGCTTATCATAATTGCGATCTAATGCATCGGAGGGGTACGAAATCCGTAGCGTTCGAAAATTCAAACGGGACTATAACTATTCATTTGCTAACTATTCTAGCATTTGTCGGGTGAAAAGAAACTCTTAAAAATGATCCACCTCTCAAACGAGTGTCGATAGCCAAGCTTCTTAGAAATGCGATATAACGGTCAAAAATTAAAGCAAGGAGTATTGAGATTCATTTGGCAACGATCCTAACATGTTGTCGGCCGAAACGACAGCCTAAAAGCGATCTAATCTCTCAAACGAGTTGCCGAAAGCCAAGTTTCTCAAAATTAAGATCTAACGCATCGGAGTGGTACGAAATCCGTACCGGTAAATAAGTCAAAGGGGAGTATTGCGATTCATTTGGTAACTATCCTTGCATGGTTTTCGGCCATAACGAAACTCTTAAAAATGATCTATCCTCTCAAATGATTTGCTAGTAACCAAGCTTCTCAGAATTGCGATCTAACGCATCGGAGAATATGAAAACCAAACCGTTAAAAATTCATACGGGACCTATCGATTCATTTGTAACTATCCTAGCATGTTGTCGGTTGAAAAGAAACTCTTAAAAATGATCCAATCTTTCAAACGAGTTGTCGGTAGCCCAGCTTCTCAGAATTGCGATCTAACACATTGGTGAGGTACGAAATCTATACGGGTTAAAAATTCAAACCGGTACTATTACGATTCATTTGGTAACTATCCTAGCATGTTGTCAATCCAAATTAAGCTTTTCAAAATGATCCAACCTCTCAAACGATTTTCTGATAGCCAAGCTTATCATAATTGCGATCTAATGAATCGGAGAGGTGCGAAATCCGTACTAGTCGAAAATTCAAGTTGGGAGTATAACTATTCATATGGTAAATATCCTAGCATGTTGACAGTTGAAACGAAACTCTTAAAGCTGATCCAACCTCTCAAACGAGTTGTCGCTAGCCAATCTTCTTAGAATTGCGATATAACGCATCGGAGAGGTATAAAATCATTATCGGTCAAAAATTAAAACTGGGAGTATTGCGATTCATTTCATAACTATCCTAGCATGTTGTCGGTCGAAACAAAACTCTTAAATATGATACGACCTCTCAAACGACTTTTCGGAAGCCAAGCTTTTCAGAATTACGATATAAAGCATCGGTAAGGTACGAAATCCGTACCATCAAAATTCAAACTGGGACAATATCGATTAATTGGAATTCTATCCTAGCATGTTATCAGTGAAGCTAAACTCATAAAAGTGAACCAAACTCCAAACGACTTTTCCGGAACCATACTCACAGAATTGCGATCTAACGCATTGGTATAGTACGAAATCCGAGCGTGCCAAAAATTATAACGGACTATATCGATTAATTGGTAATTATCCTAGCATGTTGTCGGCCGAAACAAAACTCATAAAACGATCCGACCAATCAAACGAGTTGTTCGGTAGCCAATCTTTGTCCAAATTTCGATCTAACACATTGGAGGGTACGATATCCGCACCGGTCCAAAAATTTAAAACCAGCAGTATTCCCAATTACAAACGATTCCATTGGGACTATCCTGTCATGTTGTCGGTTCGAAACAAAACTTTTTAAAGATCCAACCTCATAATTAATTTTTCCAGCCCAGCTTGACTAATTACGATTTTAAGCACAAGATGTGCGAAATCCGACAGTTGAAAAATTCAACTGGGAGTATTGTGAATTCTTTGGACTATTCTGTCACTGTTATTGGTTGAAACTCAACACTTTGAAATGATTCAACTCACAAACGAGTTGTTAGTAGCCAAGGTTCTCAGAATTGCGATCAAAGCTCGTTGGTTTCAAAATCTGTACCAGTCAAAAATTGAACCAATCTTCTTCGATTCAGTTTGGACACTCTCCAGTACGTTGTTGGCAAATCAAAACTCTTTAAAATTATCTAAAACCTTACAACGCCTTGCCGGTACCAAAATTCTAGAAATGCATTTATTAGCACGGAGAGGTCGAAAACATACCGGTCAAAATTAAAGCAGTGAGTTGGGATTCATTTGTACCGATCCTAACATGTTTCGGTCGAAACGTACTCTTTAAAACAACCCCAATATCTAACTGTTTTGGTAGCCAAGTTCTCAAAATTGAGATCTAATGCCATCTGAGTGTACGAAATCCGTACCTTAAAACATCAAGCAGCGAGTATTACGATTCATTTGGTAACTATCCTGAATGTTTTCGTCATAACAAAACTCTTACAAATGATCCAACCGCTCAAACATTTGCTAGTACCAAGCTCTTCAAATTGCTATCTAACTCATCGAAGCTCGAAATCCGAACCGTTCTAAAATCATGCCAGGACTATATCGATTCTTTGGTAATTATCCTAGCATGCGTCGTTTGAAAAACTCTTAAAATAATCCACCTCTCGAACGAGTTGTTCGGTAGCCCAGCTTCTCAAAAAATTTTTGCGATCTAACACATCGGTGAGGTACGAACTCTGTAACCGGCCAAACTTCAACCGGTAGCTCTTGCGATTCATTTGGTAACATATCCTAGCATGTTTCTCGGATCCAAATTAACTTTTAAAAAAGATCCACCTCTCAAACGAGTTTTTCCGATAGCCAATCTTATCATAATTGCGATCTAATTTTGGCATCGGAGAGCTGTGAAATCCGACTAGTCCCGCAAATTCCAAGTCGGGAGTAACTCTTCATTTGGTAAATATCCTAGCTGTTGTCGATTGAAGCAAAACTCTGAAACTGATCCCACCTCTCAACGAGTTGGTCGGGTAGCCAAGCTTTTTTATAATTGCGATAGAACGATTGAGCGGTATAAATTCTAACCGGTCAAAAATTTAAAAACTGAAATGAATTGCGATTCATTTGGTAACGATCCAAGCATGTCGTCGGTTCGAACAAAACTCTTAAAATGCTAAACGACCTCTAGAATTACGAATTTAAAAGCATCGGTACGGTACGAAATAAGTACCATCCCCAAATTCAAACTTTGGACTATATCGATTCATTTGGAACTATCCTAGCATGTGTTTCGGTCGAAGTGAAACTCTTTAAATTAACCAAACCTCTCCAACGACTTGTCCGTATCCAACCTTCTCAAATTAACAATCTAGAATTCTTGGCCTTAGTACAAAATCCTAGCTGTACCAAATTATAACGGGAAACGATATCATTGATTTGGTAACTATTCCTAGATGGTTGACGGTCCGAATGCACCTCTTAAAAGTGACCAACCTATCAAACGGTTCGGTAGCCACGCTTCCTCAAATTTTTTGATCTAACACATCGGAGTGGAATGAAATCCGTACCCGGTCATAAATTTAATCTAGGACTATTCGATTCATTGGAAAATTTTCCTGATGTGGTCGGTTTCGAAAAACAAAGCTTTTTAAAAGGATCCAACCCCCAAAGATTGGTCGGCAGCCAAGCTAGATTACGATGTAAACATCGGAGAGGTGCGAAAGCCGTACGGTAAAAAATTGAACGGGAGAGTATTGGATTAATCCTTGGTAAATATTGGGAAAGTGATCGGTCGAAACGAAAACCTTTTCAAGTGATTTCAACCTTAACCAGCGAGTGTAAGATAGAAACGCTTTCAGAATTGCGATCTCAAAGCATTGCTAAGGTTTGACATCCCGTACCAAGTCAACCTTAAGCTAAGTTATTTCGATATCATTAGAAGATAAAATATCTACCCATATTGTGGTGAAAT
>JACGCM010002270.1:0-33391 GCA_014058105.1 Kingdonia uniflora
AGTACTCAAATAGTATTTAGATCATAAATACCTTGGAGATCATTGCCTGTAATGACCATATCATCAGCATTAAGAGGAGAAGAACAATCCCACGACCAGATGAGCGGTAAACATAGCATAATCATGCATACTTTGTAAGAACCCATGTTGAAGGATTGCATTAGAAAATTTATCAAACCAAGCTCGTGGTGCTTGCTTAAGACCAAATAATGTTTGATGGAGTCGACAAACTTGATGCGGTAAATGTGGCAATCCAGGAGAGAGCCGCATATATACTTTTCATGGAGATTACCATGAAGAAAAGCATTTTTGACATCCATTTGGTGAAGATCCCATTGGCAATAAGAGGCAACAACTATAAGGGTTCGTACGGTGGTCATGCGAGCGACGGGGGCAAAAGTTTCTTCGTAATCAATTTTGTACTCTTGAGTAATCCTTTAGCAACGAGGTGAGCTTTATAACGTTCGATAGAACCATCAGAGTTTGTCTTAATTTTGTAAACCCATTTGCACCCTACAATAGATTTATTGCGGGAGGATCAACAAGTTCCCATGTATTTGTTCTTTGAAGCAATGTGAGTTTGTCTGACATAGCTTGTTGCCATAAGAGATTTGATGAGGCTTCTTGATACGACTGGTTCATGAAGAGATAACAAGGTATAAACATAACAATAATAATCCGAGAGCTTTGGTGGTGGTTTTCTATTATGAAGAGGAAGATCATGTTGTGCACCATTTGAAGAAGCATTGGAACTTTCCATAGAGATGTCAAAGTTTATATTAGGACCGACTTCTGCGGAGGTAATCTCTAGTTCGTGAGGTGGCGTAGAATGAGAACTACGCAATGACTCGGTGGGAATTGCAATAGGGGACGACCCATTCTCAATGTTTGGTAATGATTGGATGGACGTTACAATAGGTGACGACTCATGTTCAGAGTTGGGTGATGGTGGATTGAAGAAGGGTCAAGGAATTTTAAGGGCTCAGAGGATGTTGTTTAAGTATTTGTAGGGGTATAATAAGGTATTTTTTCCCAAAAGGTAACATGACGAGAGATGCGCAATCTTTTAGTAGACGGGTCGTAACATCGATAACCTTTTGTTGAACGCCATAACCCAAAAAGACACACATGGCAGTTTTCTTACTAAGTTTGTAACACTGTCTCTGAAGGAGAAGAACGAAATAGGTTGAACCAAAAACACGAAACTTCGAATAATCAGGAGAAGATTTATAAAGGCGTTCAAAGGGAGGGACCCCGTCGGTTACAGACAAGGGAATTCGATTTATGATGTAAACAGAAGTGTGAATGGATTCACCCTAAAAGTATTGAGGAACAGATGGAGATAGGAGAAGTATTCGAGCAGTTTCTACAAGATGACGGTGTTTGCGTTGGGCGACACCATTTTGCTATGGTGTATCAACACATGATAACTGAGGAAGAGTTCCCTGGGATTTAAGAAAGTCTAGAAAAGAGTTGGAGATGTACTCTCCTCTGGAGCTGGAACGGAAGATTTTAATAGTCTTTGAAAACTATGTTTCAACCATATTGGCAAACTCAATGTATACTTTAAGAAAATCAGATCGTGAACGCAATAAATAAGTCCAGGAATAACGAGAGTAGTCGTCAACAAATAGTACGTAGTATAAAGCCCCTCCCATGGATACAACTGGAGATTTTCCCCATACATCAGAGTGTACAAGATCAAAGGGAGATGAAGAAAAGGTAGTGCTATTATTAAAAGGAAGGGTTGGTTGTTTGCCCAACTTACAAGCAACGCAACAAGGTTTTTTCTCTAATTTAGCTGAACCTAACAACCCTTGATTAAACATAAAACGAAGACGTGAAAATGAGATATGCCCCAAGCGAGAATGCCAAGCCATAAAAGGTGATGACGTGGGTGTAGATGCAATGACAAGAGATCCACCGGACGTATGAGGGATATGAAGTTTGTCAATAACATATAGTAGTCCAACTCTATGGCATGTCCCAATTCGCTTCTTCGTCGAGCATTCCTGAATAATACAACCCCGGGAAGAAAATATGTCAAGACCAAGATCACATAATTGTCCAACGGATAAAAGAATCATCGAAAGTTGAGGTACGAGAAAAACATCGGAAAGAGACAAGTCTTTTGTTGTTTTAACATAACCAATATGACTTGCACTAACAGTAGATCCATTAACGGTATGAATTTTATGCGACGAAGGAATAGAGGTGACACTTTCAAACAATTGTGAATTAAAAGTCATATGATTTGAAGCGCCGGAATCAAGAAACCATTCTGAAGAATAAATACCTGAGGGGTAGAGAATGCGGAAGCACAAGTAGATTCGTTACCAAGAGATAGGGCTTGTTTGATCATCTCTTGTATGTCCTCTGTAGTAGGTGCATTAGAGTTGTCCAATGCCTGATTTCGGCACTAGATTGTGCAAAGGCAGAAGTAGAAGATGCACGTGCAGCTGATTTCCTTCTTTCCTGCATGTTTCATGGCGTTGGGGCAAGACAATTTCGAGCGGTATGCCCGAACAACTTACAATAGTTGCATTGAACTTGAGATAAATAACGGTATGGTGTTGCCTGATTGTCTTTCCACGAAGTATTTGTGGGTCGGTGAGATGGATTGTTGGAGCGAGAAAATGGGTTAGGGGACGGGCATGATCGAAACGATGCAACAAAGACAGTGGCCGTGTCCGGACTAATACCATTACGGGTTTCTTCGGTAATTAACTCCGTTAAGGCGACATCAACCTTTGGAAGAGGTTTGCGTAAATAATTGATGCTCTTATGGGTTCAAACTCACTCCGGAGGCCATTAAGAGTTGAACCAACCTCGATTCTTCACAAAAAAATCCACCTTTCTATTGCATCACTTGGCAATTTGGGCTCCATTTGTGATAAGTGATCCCATATTATTGACATTTCCGAGTAGAAGTCTGAAACGGATTGTCAAATTTGTTGCTTAAGAGATCGTATATCCTGTTCCAACTTATATCGTAGGGCAAAGTTGATTTGAACATACCTACTAGAAAGAAAATCCCACGCCACTTTGGAGGTCTCGAACTTTGCTAGTTGCATGCTGATGGATGGTGCGACTGAGTTGGCAATCCATGTGAGGATCTTGTAGTTGTTGATGTCCCACTCGGCATATTTAGCATCGGTTTTAGCGGGACATTGTAAATCTCCAGTGACATATTCCAAGAGACCTTTTCCCTTGAGAAAGTTTCTCATAAGAAATGACCAATGAGTGTAATTGCTCCCGTCAAACTTAATAGTAATGGGCTGCGTCGGTTCGGATGCCATTAAATATAGATATGGAAGGTTGGTGATTTTGAGATCGAGATTTGGAACGATAGGAATCGTTTGTCTTGCGATTTTCTTGTAGGTATAAATTTAGGTTGATATTGAGGAGAGTTAAGACAGAGAGAAACCTTGCTCTGACACCATGTTAACTATGATCAAGGTAAGAATTGGAAGAAGAATTTCTATCTTTGCATTGGATATAAGACCCCATATTTATACAAGATACAATGATCAATCTAAAGTAAAGAGACCCATGCAGCTACACATAGCTACTCATATATAACTGTATATCCAACTAAGCTATAGAAGAGAGACCCATGCTACACTGCAGTGCATACGACAACTCCATGGTCAACTAAATTGTTGCCCTGGTATTCTTGTCACCATCCTGAATCCATTTTATTCTGGCCTTTTGTATCCATAGCATGTCTTCCTTGTTCGAGAGGTCCTCTATTACCTTCAATCTCTTTTTATTTTTTCCATGTATGACATCATTTTCAATATCTACTTCATGTTGGAGTTGGAGTTGTTCAATTTCAGAGGCTAAAGTCCTTATTTTAGCTCTGACATTGCCAAAAACATTTACATTCCGCTGTTTAATATCCTGTTTAAGTCTCTTCAGTTTAGATTTGAGAATGTATAATGGGCCCCACATCATAGTGTTCTGCCAACTGTTATTTACTAGTTCTTTAAACTCTGCATGGTCTAACCAGCCTTTGAAGAACCTGAATGGACAATTTTTTGGCCTGAGGACAAAGTTACTCTTCCCAAATAGCATTGAGTTGTCCGAATATACCGTTGAAAGTACTCTAAGTCTCCAACCCCCAAATTTATCTTGCCAATGTTGGTTGAAGAATGCTCTGTCCAATAAACTATTGACTTTAGATTTGCCAATCTGCCAATTTGTCCAACTGTAAGTTAACCCCTCCCCCACACTTTCAATTAACCCACAAGAATCCATGGCTGCTGAAAATCTTGTGTAGATCTAATGTTGGTGCCTCTACCTCCACTCTTCTTCCCCACTCTAATAATAGAGTTGAAATCTTCAATAACAATCCAGGGGCAAGGAAGGTTGTTGAGACATCTGAGGCTCTCCCATAATTGTTGCCTTTGGCTGATTAAACACTTAGCATGAACCGCTAGAATCACATTTCCATCAATCATAATAGAGATTACTTGGTTAGAAATGTGTATGGTATCAGGTTTTTGCAGGCTTGCTTTTCACATGATCCAGATATTGCCCAATCTATCATCACTGTCATTATGAATTATATTATTCTCCATACTTGTTAGTCTCAAGCTTTGAATCATCTCCAATGTTGGTTTGACCTTTGGTTCTACTAAACAGATAATATCTGGATCGATCTCTTTTTCAAAATTTCTCAAGTACCCCGTTGATTTATTGTTTCCTATATCCCTAGCATTCCATAAAATGATCTTCATAAATAAACTATATTCTGGTGGGGTTACTAGCTCTTGTTGTCACTCTTATAATCCCAGAAGTTTGAACCTTGATAGCTGTTGCGTTCTTTGTATATTTTCTCTAAGTCGCCCTTTGAAAGCCTTCCTCATCCACCCCGTTCTCTAGTGAATTTAGACTTTCTTCTTGGTCTTGATCTTCCATGATGTCAGCCCATCTGTTACTCAAAGTGATACCCGTGTTTGCCCCATTCTGAACCCCAGTGTACTCTACCATCTAAAGGTTACTAACCTCTGCATTATTCCTCTTGTGTGAGCTTTCTCCTACCGCCTCCATCAAATCCTTGTTAAACTTATCATGGAGCTCCTTGAATCTTGGACCCAAGTTTGGGAATTTTACAGCTAGATGTTCCAGACCTTGAAAGATTATAATAGGTGACTCTTCATTTACAAATGTCTCATTTGCGATAATTGATTCTGGTATTCTAGCCCCTGCTTTATCTATTGTATTTCCAGATGTTTTGTTCAGCTCAATTGTTGAGTCTTGTGTTCCGTTGTTATCCCATTTCGGCGTGATAACATTATTCACCCCAGTATTAGTTACCATTTGTGTATCCCCAGTATGCTGATCTACTGAACCATAATTCTTACCCCCATTCTGTATTACCCTAATCTGATCTACAACAGTCTTCTCCCCAACATTTGCCTTATCAGACACCTTTTTGTTGCCTTCTGTTTGCATACTAGCCTTTTCTTTATACTGCATCTCTTTATTATGCCGC
The DNA here is from genome assembly GCA_014058105.1 of Kingdonia uniflora. Taxonomy (NCBI): domain Eukaryota; kingdom Viridiplantae; phylum Streptophyta; class Magnoliopsida; order Ranunculales; family Circaeasteraceae; genus Kingdonia; species Kingdonia uniflora. Next base: position 5,501 of record JACGCM010002270.1, read on the forward strand.
ACAACCTCTCTCGCAGTTAGGGCTCTATTCTTTAAGTTAATGTCCACATGAGTATTGCTTTGTTTGGTCTTCTCATCCTTGTTCCTCATATCATTTTTGGCTTCATATCTAATAGTATTTTTCAAGAATCTACAATCAGACATTTGATGGCGTACCATTTGGCAATGGTTGCAGTACTTAAGAAATTTATTAATAAGAAAGTGAAACTTCTATTTTGGAGTTTGTTTCATTTAGTGTCTAGTATGGGTGTCGGCACTATCTCGTGGTTATCCGTCGTCAGTGAGTGTACATGGAGCTACTACAGCTAGACTGACATTGAACAGGTAAGTGGGTTTCTATCTCTTCATTCTAGAATATCAAGCCCTGAGTATTCTAAGGAGTATGAAAAATACGAAAAATGTTTGTTTAATGATAAAACAGAGTTTATTTGAAAACAGAAAAAATATTCGAATATTTTATATCTTGCTCGAATATTTTTCGACAGTATAAAAATATTCGAATATTTTCTAATCTTGCTCGAATATTTTTTTCCTGCTTAAAAATTTTTCAAATTTTGATTTTGTCGACAGTAGAAAAATATTCGAATATTTTTTCCTGCTTAAATTTTTTTCAAATTCTGATTATTTTTCTAGTTGTCGATTTTTGTCGACAGTAGAAAAATATTCGAATATAATAGAAAATATTCGAGTAAGAATCGCGAAACTCAATTTTGTTAATAAAAGAGAATTCTTTCTTTTTAAAAACTTAACTTTTCAGAAAACCTATTTTTTTCGAGGGCTTGAGTTTTAGAGTGAGGAGAGATTGTTCTTGAGTGATTCAAGAGAGAATTAAACCTCTAAATTCTTGAATCAATCATCCTTGATCAAGAAACCCTAATTGTGATTTGAAGAGCTTGAGCGATTTGAGTTTTGGGAGCTTCGACAGGAGATTGGAGCGAGGCGTTGCGAGAACGCGGAATTGAATACACGGAGCGTGATTAGAAGAGAGATAACCACGGGATGTGTTTATCGAGTCTGTAAGTAGTCATATTTTTGTAATTTGATTTCAAATAGTGGATTGTTTAGCTGTCGGGTGATTCGACAGCGACCTGTGGGTTTTTCTCCTGAGAAAGGTTTCCCACAGGGTTAAAAATCTTTGTCTGTGTTCTTTAATTTCCATATGCTTGCTTGACTTTAGATAATCGATCGACTTGATTTAGGTTAAGTATAGGCCATTAATTTAAAGGTTTATGGACCTTTTGATTTAGACCTAAAACAATCGAAATTGATTAGCCTCAAGCGACTATAAAGTTTCAGGATGGACCTCTTGCCAAAATTCGACACCCTTAGCTTTAACTAGAATTTGGCTGGGGATAGGGCTTGACATGTCAATATCAACCAGGACACTTGCAAAGAACCCATAAGAATGACTTCTAGTGGCTCCATCAACCTGAACTGGGTTACCCAAGGCCTTCCCCATTGCCATTAGGGTTTGGAAATCCCAGTATTCCATGCTTAGTCCAGGGAATCATACCCACAGAAGAGCGTTTGAGCTTTTATGGATTAAAATTTGGGCTCCAAGGCATAAGTCTGATAGGGTTACCTTCCAATGCCCAGGGACCCACACTCCATACATAGCTTTTATCCATGTCATTAGCTAGTTTTATAACAAAGTAACCTTTACTAATTGGAACAATTGAAACCGTACCTTGTAGTTTCCAAAGCTTTGGCACCTTCATCTTGACATCCAAATAGGTTACTTTGGGTGGTAGATCAATTCTTCCCACCACGCTGAATCTGTAGACGTTCAATCCTCTCTCCATCGCAGCATTTGGAATTTCGATTGATGGGCAATCGCCACTCTTCCCCGGCTAGGCAGATCATCCAATTTAAAATTAGAAGCAGCACTTCCATCACCCTTGAGCTTATCAGCATATGACGCCTTCTCAGTCACAGCACCTTCTTTCTCCATCCGACATCCTTCTTTCTCGACTTCGCTTCCCGCAGGAACTGTTTTCCCTTTTTGTGGTTCGTTGGTGGTTGATTTGGCCTTAAAGACTTGCTAACATATATGTAAAATCCATCGGAGGAGTTTGAGATTAGAGGGGACGATCAGATTGAACAAATCATCTTCGCGATCATTTCGTTCAAAAAATAGAACACTAGCAGTCGGGCACACGCTATAGCCTGTGCCTATAATTATTTGTAAAATCCTTACCTATGTTTTCAAAATAGTTTAATATTTCATGTGTTATAAGGTTAATAATAAAGCTGATCTCAAGCATCGGTTATATATGTTCAACATTTGTTAACTTCGATTCAAGGTAGACTCGAGTTTGGTATTATGTGCAAAATCATTTTGTTGCAAGTCTAGGGTTTGAATTACTATTTATTGTCTAAAATATTGCGTACAATCTGATATAAATCCAATCATATTTCTGCATAATACAAAGATGCATTCTACCCTAACTTAATATATACAGCAATTACATATATAATTCCAACAACGTAAATTCACTAATAAATTAAAACAAATAAATATACTAAAAATCAAATTTGAGTTATAAGGCTCGGAGATTGTTTCCCTATTGCTTATAGTTGATCTCCACACTTCTTATAGATTTTCTATTTTCAACATTGGGATGAAACTTTTTTGTTTCTTGAGTCTTAAGAAAATTATGGTCTTTATTATTTTCAGAAGATCTTATTTTCTCTGTTGTCTTTGTACCCGGTGTCTCGGTCATGATCAGGAAGAGGGTTACCATCACGATCACCACTCTGAGGCGCTTAGACTTCTTTGTACAATTTTTTAAGATTATAATTTCCTCCCTTGAATACTTGTTGTCAAACATATTGACAATTTTCATCTCGTGTCCTATAATCCCTTTCAACTTCTCAGTACTTTTCCTTTGACCTATTATAATTGTTTTCCTCTTTATTCTTACCGTTCTTGGCGGGATCATCCCTCATATATAATCTTCTATCTCTAACATCATCTTAATGCGTAATATTATCGTCAAAGTCATCTCCATCCTGAAACGTTTCTTAACTTATTTCTCTACCTTTGAATTTTATGGTTCTCTTGGATTGCCGCTCTATAAACAATGAAATAAAATTAAGAAGATTAAGAAGACCCAATTAAGATATATTAAGGCAATATGATGTAAACTTATTATGCGGAAGCCAATAATCAAGAATAACACCAGTTTTAATAAACGGAATTAGGTTCGTGAGGAACCCTAATTTTATTAAACAAGAACATTGTTCTGAACAAGAATACTTTAACTGAATTAACCAACTAAGAAATAAGTAACCTAGGTCTCCCCTTTTATAGAACACAAGGGGGGTTAGAATTAGGAACCCTAATTCTAATTGAAAATAGACTTCTACTTAAATGGGAAACTGCCAAAAACCTAGTTGGGCCTCTCCAACAAGACTTAATCTAAAGACTAAAATATAAAACATTAAAAGCATTAAATAAACATAGATGGCACGGTGGGTAAACGATTCCATGAGGGATGCGTCACATCAAACCCTCCGTCTGAGAAGATTTCGTCTACGAAATCGACAAGTTTTCGAAACCTCACGGAACTCGAAACTTTCTGATATGGCATACCCGTCTTTAAACTTCGAATTCTACCACAAAATTTATCATAAACTGAGGTCATACCCATGTGCGGGGGTACGATGTTGTCACCAACATCCCTACGTCCATTGACGTCTAAAATTAAAAGCTGAAAAAAATACTGTGGTCCGCTTCTCGAGCCCTGCTACGAAGCTTTCCCAAAACGGATCAACATATGGAAATAATTCTTCTCCTATGGCCATTATCTTCCTCGTATGGATTAAATATTGGGATACCTAGAACTCTAACATGCGTGAATGGAACTGCTGGACGAGACCAATATGTATCTTGTGATTCATACGTGTCTCCTGAATCCACTGCTGAGTAGCATGTTGATTGGCAGTTTCCGCCGAAGATGCACTATCTTGTTCGACTTGGCTCGGCCTTTTGACTGTGCGCACTACTAGAGCTGGTTGTTGTTCATGAAGCATGTGCACTGCACGTACTGCTGGAATTGTCTCTCCTAAATGATAAGTTGTGGTACCAACCACTGTTGGGACTGATGTCGACGTCGGCAGTCCTTGTTGGTTGTATTTCAGGGTCGTCTCTAGGCGGAAACCTCGTGGTTGGTCGGTGGTTGCCGTGGCCGATTCGTTTGCCTTGGGTTGTACCCCGAGTTCCTCAACATCACAAGTTTTAGCTTCGATAACGAACTCTTCTACAATCGGAGAAGTGGGTTTGTCACTGCTGTCGAGCGAATAGTCGTAGCCCCACTCCTCACTCTCTTCAAACCTTCTGATCGGCACATCAATTGGTTTAAATTGTAGAAACCAATCATCATTTGGGTTTATAATCTTGACGGGAAGCATATCCCACTGTTGTTGGGTCATCTCTTTGTGCGGGTCATTTGTTTGGTTGTCGGTTGGAACCCGTAACAAAATCTGCATTGCAAATTTGGCGATGGTTCGGGTTTCGATTCCTAAAGCGTTAGAAGCCTCGATTTCGATTCCAAGACTTGCAAACGGGTTATCGAGATCGTCGCTCCTCGCGGCGACGCTTCCCTCTAGAGAGAGATCTTCGGTTACGCCCAACGGAGGTGGTTGGGGGGAGGGAGCGGGAAAAAGGCTCCTCTACCTAAAGCCTCGTTAAGTTTATCAAATTTATCATTAATAAGCTTATCAAACTTATCCTATATCTTTGCTACATCTTGAGCTAGAGTAGGTTTCTTCGTCGCAGTTCTTCCACGAGGAAAGTATTCGTGCTCATTTTCGTGCTTTGATCTCATTTCATTTTCGTGCTCAATTCGAATAAAACTACTCAGGTTGAAATGTATTCGAATAGGAAAATACTATATTCAAAAAGGAAAGTGTATAGTCTGTTCGAATAGACTTCTTAAAACGTTAAAAAAGGCTCAGATCCCCCTGGATCACTAAATGTCAAGATCAAAATAAATAAAACCCAAACAAATTAAACCAAAACCCAAAACCCCAACATCAAAATAAATAAACCCAATACAAATTAAATGCATTTATTTAGTTTTACCTTAGATGCCTTTGGACATGGCTTTGACACCACCATTAAGTGTCATTTCTCCTGTGGAAAACTTTGAGTTCTAATGTGCGTACATCACTACAACACCTCAGAATATGGATGATCATCCACATCTCACAACTTTTAGCTTAGGCATCCATAAAGCAATGTTGTTTTACCCATGTACTCACCTTACCTCTCGGTGTGCCGGAGGCACTACCACCATTACCCCACAATTGGGACGTTTTAAACTTAAGGAAAAAATATTCCTCACTCGAGCATCGATAATCACAAAAGAGATGTCCACAACCTGAATTCTTGAATAAAAAACCGATAAAACTACACCCGTTTTTCACTTAATTGGCTTCAATCCAAACTCTTTAACCTTACACCCCTAAGATGTTTTAAAGCATTTGAAGTACATACAAAAAAATCACATGAGCAATCAAGTAAGGGAAGGGAAGCAATGCAACTATACAGCACTTATAAAAGTGAGCTACAAAGGGAACAAAGTCTGCCATTAAAGGAATGAATCACAGCTGCCATTAAAGGAAATACAAATCATCTCGATAAATCTTAATTCACCCATGTTATCTATAAATATAGGCATGAATCTAATGGCCTTGATCAATACTACAACCAATATAGATGCCATCATCATGTTATCTATCATAACCTCCACTACTCGCATATCCTTAGATTTTCTTCGCGAAATCAAATCGACCTAAATTTTTCCACTTTCTTATTGCACCAAAAAAATATTTTTAGCGATTAAAACACCCTTAATTTCCCGTAAAATCACAAAAATAATGTACATAGTACCGCGAGAGTTGGTTTCCTTGAGTTTAAACTCATTGGCCTCATCATCATGTCTGAGCACAAAATCATCACCTCATAGTGATGAACTATTGCCAAATTGATGAACCTTGAATTATAGATTAAATGGAATTGAATGCAAGTATTGTGAACCATTCATCTGATGTGGGTATGTCTGAACGTAATTTCACGGCAACAAAAGTTCGACTTAAAAAGTCATGAAAACTGGTGCACATACCAACATACTATCCATTAAACTCATCGGTACGCCATTGTATAACTTATCAGAATTACTGTCCACAATCAATTTAGCTTGAAACTATATGTTTTTTTTATCAGCGAACCAAAGTTCAGGCATTTAAAATTTCTAGATGAATAAGGGAGGGAACCATAAAATCATGATATTTCACTGACTAATCTTCAAATCTTCAAAAACCTTTTTCAACATATACAAACTCGGTTTGTTTCGTCGTTTTAACTCATACCGGGGGACGCTTTTCCTAGCTTCCAATCCCCATCAAACAGCCTCACTTTTTTCATCACCTCAATTAAAACATTTAAATAACTCACATTTCCTTCAACTGTAAAACCATAATGTTCTATGAATTTGACTACAATGTTTTCCCTCCTACTGTTGGTGCTTTCCCTTTACCCATAAAAAACATATTAGAAGCTCCAAACTTCAAATTTATTTAGAGTAATCGTTGAATGACATGGACAAATCATGAGCCAATGATCTAAATAGATTCAAAATTCCATCCAAGTATGCACTGTAATTCAAAATGGCAACATATAAGCAAGCATTGTAACCCCTCAATTTCATAATTATCGTAATGTTGCTGATAATTCGCCAAATTAAAATTGCCAAATGAGATATAAAAATCAAACCCCATTCGATGACCCTAAATAACCAAATACTAGCAAATGATAATTGGTGTACTTTATATATATAAAGTATAAAGTAGTACATCTTTATTACTACAAACCCCTTTAGATTATATGCTCCCGAATGGCTGCATCATCCATTTTCCTATGATGATCTACTTCATCTCATTACAACTACCACCACAACTTCTTAAACTTGAAATCATATTTATTTCCCTAGCCCATTGATATATCTTTGAGGTTCCTGCAACAACTAATACCCTTGCAATTGCATAGTCATAGAAGTATCCCTATATTCCCAATAACCCATATAAACTGGATACAAACTTACAAATAGAACAGCCTTTCATTGAAGTAACCACCATAACCCCATGATCATTCAAGAACTTGCATTTCATCAAACAATCAAAACCTACTATTCAAATAAAAAATAAACCCACAATCCAGCCTTTAATATTATGAAACGATTACAAATATCCATGATACAAATTTCATTACATCCTTTTAATGTAAACGACTACAAATATTCCTCCTGATCTTCTCAGCACCTTTCTTCCTCATGATGGTCAATCTGTGTATGGTTTTCAACATATCTGGATCCCCTACATGCAATAACATAAGATTAGTACAATTTAATAATGTATGCTTTTGTCGATGCATCCCTCTAAGACAATTTAGTTCAGTTAGATAATTGTTGATGCATTGTCAAGTGACAATTTACCAATGTATGTTTTTGCCAACGCACTAATAGGCTGATAATAAAAATGTTGATTACATATGCCATTCGATAAATGTGTTTTAGAAGTTATAGATTAGTTGTGCACTTGACAAATAATAAAATGAGCATCCAATTTTGTTTATAAATTGTTAAAAACTCGATTGATCAGACAATTTCATTGATAACTACTACCAAATACCAATTCGTTAACCTACAAAAATTTGGTAATAACCAATTTGCCGTCTTCTAGATGTAGTCCCAGTTCCCTATACTATGCACAACGAATTTAGCTCTGCAAGCACTCAAATTACACAATCAAAATTAGCCCAAAATCAATACCGAATTTAGCTCTACAAGCAATAAAATTAGCCTAAAATCATATTCACAAATGCAGTTTCCAAGATGGGATTGAAAAGAATGAGAGAGAGTGAGAGAGATTCGCACCTTAACCAAAAATAATAGTTGAAGAGGGAGATTGTTATGTTTTAAATTTGAATTTTGTGTATAAGAGGGAGATCGGTAGAGAGAGAGAGAGAGAGAGAGTGAGTGAGTTAGTTGGTGGTACACTATTATGCTTTTTGAAGCTGTCCTCCACGTAGGAAGTTTTTCCCTCTTAAAAATGCCACCTCCTATTAAGGTGTGTGGTGAGGAATGAATGTAAGGAAAGTGTAGCTAATTTGAGTGTAGTTGAATCCTCTCCCAAAGAAGAAATTGGGAAAAAAAGCATTGTTCCAAATTGGAGGAGCTTAAATAACTATAACTACTCTATTGGGGGAAGAATTCTTTTATTATGAAACCTTGATGCCTAGCCAAAAAAACTATGGAACCATGAAGCTATCAAATTCACTTATCATTCATCAAATACTCAAGTAATCACAATTCATGTATCTCATGCAAATACTAACCATGAATCTTCCTCTCTTATATATCTCTTTCTTGTAATGGCACTTTCTCCTTTAAAATTGTTTATGGACCTAACAAGGACTCGGGTGAACTCGAGAAAAAAATTTATCCTGAGAGAGAGTAGCGAAGAGGAAGAATATAAAGAAGGGGGGACGATAGCTACTGGGTGAAGGAAAGAGAGAGAGAAAAAAAATGAGAAGAATCAATATTCAATGTGTGTGAGAGAAAAAAAATGACCTCCAAAGACACATAAAAAGCTTACTTATTCACTATATCTATTCTAGAGTAACATTGATATCATAATAGATCTGAGAGACATATCCTGAGGACTTTGATAATAATAATACTACAAAGATTTTTGATTTCCCGACTAAGAAAAGTTACAAAAGTTGCATAAGAAAAATACGATATTATACTAAGTAAAACTTATCAATTAATTTTCTAATGCAAAAGTGGTTGAATATGATCATATTAGTCTATAAGCAGTGAAATGTAGGCAATGAAAAGAAGATGAAGTAAGCATACATCATCAGACATTTGAGATAAATGTTTGTCAATGATGTCCTACCTTTATAATTCTTTTGTCCCCATGTGAATACAAGATTTAAGATTTGAGAATTCCTGAAACAGTAAGGCATTAATGAACTCGGGAGAAGTCATGGCAAGAGTGCCTCAACAAAGTATTAAATGTTAGGAGTTGGCTCTAGCCCAAGGTGGGAACCCAACTGGGTTGGGGTGTCCTACTGTATTCCTAATAAGCTCATAGGCCATTAGGGTTTATGGGGAGAGTTTAAGTAGGATAGAGAACCTCAGTTATTGGGTTATCCTTTTGTATTACACGTAACAATACCAAACCTCTGAGATACAGAGAGATTCAAAATATTAATAAAGATATCCCTACTCTTCTCTCAATATTGCACTTGATTATTTGATAGAGTTTGATCTATTATTATCCAACACGTTATCAGCACGTAGAGCTAGTGGATCAGAAGGGAGAAAGAACCCTCCAAATCAGCATTTTCAGGAATTTTTGCATTGCGGAGAGGTATTTTACCTATTTTTTGAATTTATATATATTTTTTACTTGATCTATGATATAGAATATCTAAATATGGATTGGAGTAATTTTTATCTATTTATTTCGGATTAAAATAGCCTATTTTGGTGATTTTAATCATTAATTAAGGGTTGCTTTCAAACTAAAATAACATTTTATGTGGACATCAGATAGATGCACAATCAATTTAGTAGCGTATCCTATTCTACAAGGATTCAACAATATATGGCACGTCTTAGGGAGATGTCTTAATCGCTGGGAATTTGGCATTAAAATTGGACAGTTCAGGGCTAAAAATGGCAATTTTAGGTCATGATGACATCAGCAATAATTAATAATTATTTTTTTAATATTATTTTTCTATATCTGATGACGTCATCCTTATCCACACGCTGACGTGGCAGCTACTATACGTGACACATGGCAATCATTATGTAGGATACGTGGCATGCCACGTGGCAGTAAAACCTACATGATGACGTGGCAGTGATACGTGTCAAGGACATGTGGCATGCTACGTGCCATATAGTGGCATGCCGGGGTATGCCTAGATCATGCCATGTGGCACACATAGTGGCATGTCATGAGACATGCCTAGGGTATACCATGTGGCATACACAGTTGCATGTCATGGGCATGACATGTGGCAGTCTTACATGATGACATGGGGCATATGGTTTGACCAAGATTAAACTGGTCCAGAACGGTCATCCTAGTCCAGAAACGGTTTAAATACTAAAACGGCTCAAGAGAGCTCAATTTTTGGTCAAATTGAGTCAATCTTTTTTGAAAAAATTCCTATTGACTGAATCTACCCCGTGGAGGACCCATTTTTAATTTTTTAATAAAAAATATTTTTTATAATTTTTTGGGAGCATGTGCCTTGTATAAGAAAACTGACTCACTTATATATGATATAAGTACATCGGTTAATACCTATTTAAGTATCTTATGATGGCTAATAGTATAGTAATGGTATGCCCTTAAGACACTAATTATCATGATCAGGGATCACAGATAATACGAAACCAAGACTAATTTAGAATACGACTTGAAACATCTGTAATAGCTTATTTCGTATCTCTGATTCATGTTTCATCCTCGAACTCATCAGCATACAGGAAGTACTACTAAAGACATAAGCAGAATCCCCAAGACCAAGTCATCACTTACGACCTCTACACCAACAGTTTGAATCCAGCAAGACCAAGTCATCACTTACGACCCCTACACCAACAGTTCGAGCTCAGCAAATGTACAGTCATCCATATAGCCGTTATATAGTAACAAAGATAATAATATTATACAATCTAGTCAAAGAATCATCAAACATATATTTTGTAACATCAATCATTAAGAATCTTAATGGCCGTCAAGCGGTCATATTATAAGGCCTATAAATAAGGCCAGAGAGATTCGAGATGAGGGACAGAGAAGTAACCCCTCGAAACTTGATGGAAGAATTCTTACTCTAACAGTAAGAGAAGAGCTCTCCATCTAGAAATATCCCATCCTCTGCAATACCCTTGTAATTGCTAGCAATCTAAATAATATCTCTAGTCTTTTACAAATCCTCAAGAGAGGTCGTGGTTTTTAACCTATTCAAAGGTTTTCCACGCTAAACTTTGGTATTAGTTATTATAAGTATTCTGATTACTTTTGGTATAAAAGGCTATGTCTGAATCCTAGAATTAGGCTATTACATTTGGCGCCATATGTGGGAATGGAGTTCTCAAACCCATTGTCTCAAAAACTGTTGATCGTCTTCTTTCAGAATGTCAACGCCAGGTTAGAGCCTGTCGATCGTTCATGTAGAAGAAAATGCTGCAGTAGCATATCTTTGGGCTACATTAAATTCTAAAACAGAAAGACGTGTTGCGCTGGAACAACAACTCGCGAGTATGCAGGATGCGCTGAAGGTTCTAGAGGGTCAGCAGATTGCCACCCAGAAGAGCAAGGTTGTATAACTTCAAGGCTCACGAATCTCTATTCATGACAGAATATGATCTCATCCGAAAGGCGATCACGTAGGAGGGGTACATCGATCTAACTGTCACCAATAGGAATGGAACCCATCGCGATACAGAAGGTCCACCATGAAGTAGAAAGTGGCCCGGCAGGAGTCCCAGTAAAAGAACATCTAAGTAAAGGAAGTGGTGACCACAATCCTGGAGAAGAATACGTCACATGCCTAGCCACTACGGCTCGACATTATGTGACTTAGGAACATGTTGAAAAGTGAATCAAAGAGCTGCTCGAGGCACGCACTCTGACTAAAGGGATCCACAACAAATTACAGAAGAGCCCCATCGCACAGAAGCCATTAGATGGTGAGGTCCCCACCGGATTTCAGATGCCAAAGAACCAAAAATACAAATGAACTGACCCAGTGGAAGACATCCAAGAGTTCCAGGACGCTTTAGGCCTATATTTCACGTCCAACCACATTTTATGCCAGCTCTTTCCTATCAGCTTATCAGGCGCTGCGATGGTTCCATACCCTACCCGAAGGTTCCATCACAACTTTTGAACAGCTGCGAGAACTTTTTGTCAAGAATTACTCACACAACAGAGACAAAGAGGAGAATTTGTATTTTCTTTTCAGCCTCAAGCCGATGCTAGGAGAAAAGCTCGAGATATTCACTAAATATTTGTTGGAGTTAGCTCGAAAAGTAGATCGACTCGACTTGAAGATAACTATTTCAGCTTTCACCAGCATTTTACTCATCGATGGAAGGGTAGAGGAGCACCTCATCCTAAACAAACCAACACCTCTGGAAGATATGATCGAAAAGGTCAACGGATATCTCAACCTGGAAAGAATGGTATCTGACAGACAGAAACCTCAGAAGTCAACATTAACGGCTCAAGATCAATTTATAGACCAAGACTTCAATCGCGTTGCTGATCAGGGAGGAGATAGGAAATGGAAAAAAGCTAATGACGAACGACCTCAGAAGGGCAATAACTTGCCAAAACCCTATCTTCCCAAGATGAATATCACGATAGCCAGCATTTATCCTATACTTCAGAAGGATATTTTTTTTTTGAAATGCTCAGTATCTCTAGCAGATTGAGAGGAGACCTTATTACATTTACCACAAAGTCCAACATCACAAGACAGAATACTGTTTTGTCTTACAACATCTATTGGAGCATATTTTTGCCGATGGATGAATGCATGAATGCATCTTGAACGTTGAGAGTTACAAAAATGGGAGTTACAAGCTTCCTACCGAAGCCGTACATATCGAAGAACCAGAAGGAAAGAAACATTTATACCATATATCTCTCAGCCACTTTATTGAGACCCAGATGGTCAGCCAGTAGAACAGAAGTAAAAGATGACATGTCGGCCAGTGCCACGACCTGTCCATGAAAGATAAAGAAGCTCGATTACTTCCCGTATCAAGCTCCCAACGTACAGGAATTTTTTTCGACGACTGTGATGTTCGACATGTTGGCTTTCCTCACCATAATATTTTGGTGATCATGCAAAAGATGAGAAACGTGGTACTTCGCACAATAATGATAGATACTGGTAGTAGTATCAAACTACTATTTCAAAGTAAGATATATCAGATGGGGCTCGCTGACAAAGTCCAGCCCAGTGACATTGATATCTGTAGATTTAACGGATCTCGAGAAGAACGTGTAGGAAATATCATACTTCCTATTGCGGTAGGACCATCAATAGTTAATGTTGTATTTTATGTTATCAATGCAAATCCTGGTATCTGGGGATAATGGGACGTTGTTGATTACACAATATATGAGCTATTGCATCAACCTATCATTTGGCGCTGTGTTTTAAATAGAATGGTATCATTTATGAAATCAAAGGCAGTCAGAAGCTAGCTCGAGCATGTGAAAACTCTGTTGCCATCATGCCATAGCCGTCACAGCCACAACTCATATAGTAATTACATAAGATAACAGGAAATATTACAGAGAACTATACAATAAACTCTACAAAAAATAGTCTGCCAAATGCAAAAACTACAGAGTACATCAAAATCAGTAGAGACAAACGAGGAACGTACATCGACACTCTCCTACCCACAGCAGAACGTGATAGTCTTATCCAGTTTCTTAAAGACAATAGTGATATGTCCGCTTGAACATTTCACAAAATGCCAGGCATTGATCCAAATTTGGCCTGCCATAAGCTTAATTTGAAATAAAAAGCTAAAGCAGTCAAGCAAAAGCAGAATACTTTAGCACTAAGACTCCGAGATGAAGTCAATAAAGAAATAAAAAAACTCATCGAAGTTGGTTTTATTCGAAAATTCAATTACCCCGAATGAATCTCGAACATTATAGCAGTCCCCAAGAAAAATGATAAGATTAGAGTGTGCGTAGATTTCACAGACCTCAATAAACACACTCCAAAAGATAGTTTTCCGTTTCCTATCATAAATCATCTACACGATTCTACTATGGGACACAAACTTTTATCCATGATGGATGTTGTAGGGGACTAACTCATTTTAGAGGGGAAGTTGGCTCTTACAACACAGGGTTAACCTTCTATCAAAGGGATACAAGTAAATGGCCTATAGTAAAAACAAATTAGAGACAAATACTTGCGTAGAGGCCCGAATGTGATACTCAACGACCTCTGATGAGGATTTTTAAGATACATTATATTACTGATGAATAATTTGAAGGTTCAAACATTGGGCATTACAGGAAGATAAAAGGTAAAATGTAAGGGGCTGGAGGTAATTTTTCTAACCTCTACTTGGTTTCCCATCCCTCCAATTTATAGAATTATAGGAAGATGAGTCACCAAGTGTGGGTCAGGTTTACATGATTACTGTCAGGAAATCCCGACGGAGTATGGGCGCCGGTTAGGTCTGCTCTGTCACTACAACATTTATTGAAGATGTCTCTATCACTGTAGCTGCAGGACCAATTAATGCGTCGTCTTGTCTAGTGAGCTGGCTGCTTGTCCCATCGTATTTCAACCATGTGCAGATATAATGGAAGGGTATCTGCTACGATGTGTTAGTCCATCCACGAGGCTATGCCTGGTGTCAAAGTTTCGTCTTCAGGGGATCTCTGGAAAGTCTAATTTAGGGATCGAGTAGGCTTCGATATATTCGAGTAGGTTGCAAAGTAGGCTTCGAGTGTCTGGGGGGTCGAAGGCTGCGAGTAGGCTACTACATTCGCCCCCTCTCAGTAAGGGTCTCGAATCTAGGTGGAGAGGCATTCGCTGAGAAAGCTATTCGGTCTTAGAACAATCCAATAAATTATATTAATACTTTGCTAGAGGCTAGTGAGGATTGGGTAAATTTTGTGTTTGACAGTCTCGAAATTAAGAGGCAAAGGAGGAAGAAGGCGAATTCCCAACTTTAAGGCATACCTATCACGCCGAAGCCATCGAAGAGAAAGAGGGACAAAGGTGTTTCGAAGGGTCAAAAAGAAATGGGAAGGGAAAAGTTGTCATGGAATTACCAGTATGTGTCAAGAACGCGAAGGGGGTCGAAGCAACCAGCGCCAGTGCCCGAGGTTGCTGGTGATGCTTTGAAGTTGAGGCCAAGGATGGTATCAACTCAAGCTGTGAAGGGGAAGTGCCGGGTAGCTCCCGAAGCCCCGAAGGTGCAGCAATCGAAGGTTGGTCAACGCAAAAGGTGTAGGGCACTGGGGGAGGATGAAGAGATGACGGAGGCTGAACGACAGGAACAAGCGGTAGCTAAACAGGCTTCGATGGTCGAGCTCTGGGAAGATGACCCAGACGGGGCTTTGAAGGAAATAAAGAGGCATATGTTTTCGATAACTATATATGGATTTATTTTGTGACATTCTAAGCTTTCTTTCAATGTCTTCGAGTTTTGAAGTATACTGACTGCTTGAATATTTTAGCAGATGGAGGCTTGGGTGCGATCGATCAATAAGGCGATGAAGTCTGCAAAAGGGAAATTATGGCAAGCAGAGGAAAGTCTAGATCTTTATCAGGGAACTGAGACATTATTGTTGTTCGAAGTTAAGAAGTTGAAGCAAGATCTGTAGGTGATTACTGACTTATATGATGAGAGGCTCGAGCTTCAGCGGTTGAGGCAGGAGCGGGAGTGGTCTGCGAAGCTTGCGGCTAAGGAGATGGAGAAAGAAAAATAGAGGGTGAATTTCCAGCGGCAGTATGATGGCGAATGTAAGGTGAATGTTAAGTTGAAAAAGTTTATAGACAAGAAGGGGTATGATTCCGATACGTTGGAACCTTACCCTGTTTCTCCAGAACTAGCTGAAGGAGATGAGTTGGAGATGAAGGAAGGAGAGGCAAATGTTGTTGATGAAGCAGTTAGAAGTACTGGAGGTGGTGTGGAGACCTCTCTTATTGGAGCTCCCAATGGTGGAACTGTTAATGGTTTGGTTGTCGAAGGTTTGAATGAGGCCACTGAGGGTGTTGGTGCTGGGGGATCTGAGGAGGAAGAAGGCGTAACTGCACCGATATGAGGTATTTGGAGTTGGGGTTCCATGTTTTCCTTTGCTGATATGATGTTGAGTTGTAATATTTAGAACTATGTTGTGTGTTTGTTTTTGGTTGATCTCTGAACTTGGTAGTTTTTCGAGCTATTATTTACTGTTGAACTTCTGAAGTTGATGCATATTGATTCGTATTTTCTGAAGTAAATTCTGAACATACTGATTCTGAACTTCTGAATTGACGCCTGATTTTCTAATTGATTGTGTTATCTTGCTCTGACCTTGAATTATTAAAATATTTATGCGTATTCTGTTAAGCTTTTGTGTATTGAACTTTTGATGACTGATCTTGAGTTGTATCACTATTTCACTGATGGATGATGCTTTGACTGCTCTTTGCACTTGATAGAATTGTAGATAGTATTTGCGTGTACTATTATCGTTTGAATAGTTGTAGTTTGATCGAACCCTGATAAGTTTTGATTATTTAGATTGATCCCTGTATATTAATCTGGACATCGAAGGCCGAAGCCACAGCGATGTTAGAATTTTGAAAATTTTCCAGGTCGCCTCCGAGTATCAGTTGGGCCAAGGGTACGTGATACCTGGTGGAAACCCAAAAATTTACTGGACTTTGAAGGCCTAAGCCACAGCAAAGCAATATGTGTTCGCCTCTAACGCATTCCCGAGGGTCCGGTCTCCTGACCATTCGTGCCCCTCAAGTTTGCTTGAATGTTGGAAACTTTAGAATTTTAAGGTCTCCCCCATGAATCAGTCGGGGCGAGGGTGGACATGATACCCGAGGTAAACCAAGAAATCGACTGGACTTAGACGGTTTCAGAGCCTGATCGAAGTATATCTGTTTGCCCCCAATGCATCCCCGAAGGTCCGGTCTTTCGACCATCCTTGCCCCTCGAGTTTGCTCAAAATTGGAGACTTAAAAATTTTCAAGGTTGCTCATAAGTATCCGTCGGGTTGAAGGGCTGACGTGATACTTGGAAGAAACCAGGAAATCGACTAAACTTTGAGGGCCGTAGCCACAGCAAAGTGTAACTGTTCACCCCCAATGCATTCTTGAGGGTCCAGTTTTTCAGCCATCCTTGCCCCCCCGAGCTTGCTCGAAGTTGGGAGTTTGAAAAAATCTCGAGGTTGCCTCCAAGTATCAGTCGGGTCGAAGGTTGACCTGATACTTAAGTTAAACCACGAAATTCAATAAGAAACAGGAGATGAAGTATAGGTGGAAAAAATTTGTTTATTGATTTTTCTGGATTACATCAGTTGTACAAGGTTGGGGATATGGTTTGTTATTGGAGACCAGCTGTATTGTTTTCCAGGGATTCGGTAATGGTTCTTCATCTTCTGTCATTAAGTAGTAAGAACCCTTATTTATTTTATTGTATACGACATAAGGTCCTTCCCAAGATTCGGCTAACTTGCCGGCATTCCGAAGTTTTAAGGATTGATTGACACGTCGCAGTACTAGACCTCCAATGTTGAAACTCCATGGTCGAACTCTCTTGTTGTAGGATTTCTGAAGTAATGTGTGGTAGCGGCCAAGGTTGGCAATAGCTCGGTATCTGGTTTCGTCAATCCATAACATGTTACATGCGAGCTCAAACTCATTATCTTCATCTGGGAGGTTCAGGTCTCATGTGGGTACTTCAAATTGAGTAGGTAATATAACTTCGGTACCATATATTAGAAGGAAGGGGGTGCATCCTGTAGATTTTCTTGGGGTTGTTCGATAGGCTCAGAGGATGTATTATAACTCTTGAGCCCATTGTCCTTTTTTTGCATCGACTTTCTTCTTAAGACCGTCAATAATGGTTTTGTTGATTGGTTCGACTTGACCGTTGCCCTGGGATTGGTAAGGTGTGAAGGGTGAAAGAATGATGTTGTATTATTTAAGGAAGTTTCTAACTTTGCTGCCAGCGAATTGGGGACCATTGTCGCATCGAATCATATGGGGACAGCCGAGGCGAGTGATGATGTTTTCCCATAAAATTTGATAACTTCTTCTTCTCTGGTTTGGCATAGAGGTATGGTTTCAACCCATTTAGTGAAGTAATCAGTTGCAACAAGGATGTTTTCTCTGCTACCCGAGGCTTTTGGGAAGGGACCGATGAGATCGATGGCCCATCTTTTGAATGGCCAGGAAACTTGACTGAAATGGAGGTCTTGAGAGGGGCAATGGATGTCATGAGTATGACGTTAGTACTTGTCACAATGTTTTGCATATTCTGCAGCTTGTTTTTTCATATCTGGCCAAATATGCCTTGGGTGACAGCTCGAAGGGCCATAGAACGACCAGCAGTGTGAGCACCGCAGGTTCCTTCGTGAAGTTTGGCAAAAATTGTAGAAGCTTCGGCTTGGGATATGCATCGAAGGAGGACGCCAAGCAAAGGTTTAAACATGGTTGTGACAAGGTATTGGTAGGTGGCTCCCACATTTTTAAGGCCGAAAGGCATAACATTGAAACAGTAAAGGCCTTGTTCAGTTATAAAGGAAGTTTTAAGTTGATCTTCGGGGAGGAGGGGTACCTGATTGTAACCCGAAGCTGCGTCCATCATTGATAGGCGCTCGTGTCCAACAGTAGCATCGAGGAGTGCTGAAATAGTCGTGAGAGGGAAACTGTCCTTCGATGTGTGCTTGTTGAGGTCTGTGAAGTTGACGTAGATTCTGATCTTTCCATTTTTCTTTGGAGCTAGCACAATGTTTGAGATCCAGTCAGCGTACTTCACTTCTCTGATGAAACCTGCGGCTATGAGCTTGTCTAATTTAAGGTTTACTGCTTCTCGAAGTCGTGGTGCCAGGTTACACTTCCTTTCTTTTACTGCTGAGGAATGGGGGATTAGGTCGAAGCGATAGCATGCCAGGTTGGGGTCAACACCGGGTATTTCCTGAAATGTCCAGGCAAAGATATCTCTATTTTCTTGAATGAACTTTGAAAGTTTGAGGCGTTCTGACTCATTGAAAAAAGTTTTGATGAATGTACTTTAACCAGGACCGTCGAGTTTGATATAAACAGTGGGTTTGATGGGTGAGGTGGTATCTGTCAAAGTTGGAGGGGTAGTGAGATGCAGTAATTGCTATGGGCGGCTGACAAGTTTTTAGGTCTGATTGATCTCTGGGGGATTGTATGAGCAGGCAAGGCATTGAGAGCGTTTTAGATTCCAAGTACCTTCGTGAGTACTGAAACGAAGGGTCTGATGGTAGGCAAAGATATGGCTCGCATGGTGCGACACCAATCACGTCCGAGTATACTGAGGTATTCAGACTTCTTGTCGATGATAATGAAGATGGTTTGAAGGGTAATGGGGCTTGTGGTGACGGGTAGGCTGATACGACCGATAATGACTTCGGTTATACAATTAAAACCTTTCAATTCGACGTTAGCTGCGGTTATGAGGTCGGTTTTCTTCATGGTTTGAATTGTTTGGAGAAAAAGGATCTCAGTTGCAATCCCTGTGACTATGAGCATTGTATGGAGGACGAGGTTCTCGATCTTAATCATGATGACCAAGGGATCGGAATGGGGGAAACGAAAGTGTGAAGTACCAAAGTCGATGAATGAAATACCTACGAGGCGGGGGCGATAGCTTGATTCTTGTAGGGGGGTAGGGAATTTCTCCTGATAGGTGAGCTTGTAACATTCTTCGATACGCTTTTGTTTGCTTTTGGAACGTCCGCTGTCTATGTTATTGACTTCGATGAAATTGATTCTTTAAATGTGCACCTCGGGTGGGTCAACAGTAGGGGTAGATAGAGGTTTGAGGTAAGACCCATCAAGGTAGCTTGGAAGATCAGCAATATATTGGTGCAAACATCTTGCTCTGAGGATGAGTTTGAGAGAGCGTTAAAGGGCGAAGAATTTATTTGTATGGTGATAATTGTATTTGTGTTTGACGCAATAGGATTTGCCTGGTCTGACTTCGATGGGGAAAGGGATGTGCCAAATGGGGTCTGCCAGTATGTGCGGTAGAAGGGTACTGAGGGGGGCAGTGAGTGGAGACAAAACAGGCTTTGGTCGCTTGTTGCGAGCTTTGACACTGTTATCAATGCTAAGGCATTTGCGGCTCTCAATCTCCTGTGAGACAGGAACGATCAGGGGTGTTGGAGTAGAATGGGTGTGTTGTCGTGGTTTATAGAAGTTTGTGGTGTGCGAAGGCCGGCTCTGTTTGCGTGATTCTTGAAGGTGTTCGAGATCGATATAATCATTGACCTTCGAAAGCATCTCTTTGAGTGTTTGTGGTTTGTGGAGAACTAGGTGTTCTTTTACTCGACTGTGATCAGGCAGAGTATTTGAATATACCAGTATAGCATTCATACACTCAAGGTTCTCTATTTTCTAGGATTTATCATGGAATCTCCTGGTGAAGACTTCGAGGGTCTACTTGTTGGATTTTCTGAAATTGAACAGAGCGTCAACTCTAACCTCTTTGTCCTTGTTGAAGGAAAACTGAGGGAGGAAAGGCTGTGATAGCTGCCCGAACCTTTGAATCGAGCCGCTTGGGAGGTTGTGATACCATCGAAGGGGGTTATCAGTAAGGCTTGTTGGAAAAGGTAACATAACAGGTAGTCCGCCATGGAGTAGAGGCTCAAGGCATTTTAGAATTCAAGAATGTGGGATTTAGGATCTGTGTTACGATATTTGCTGAGTTTGGGAGCAAAAAAGTTGGGGGGTATTTCGATAACCAAAAGTTTGGGGCAAATCAGATTATTAAGGCAGCTCCAAGAATTGGTGGCTGGGCTCGCGCTGACGCGAATGACTAGTTGTATTTTGTGGTCAAAATTCTGCTGTGTAACATATTCATGATGAGGGGAAGATTGGGGAATTTGAAGGTTGTGAGGTCGAGCATGTGTTATATATTCAGCACCGCGTTCACCGAGTCGCTCTAGAGTGGGACGGCGCCTGGGGTGTCTGGAAGAGCGGAGGGTGGAGTCAGAAGAGTCTTCGGTGAGGTGAATCCCGAGGTAGATAGAGCCGGTGTGGGGAATAGTACAGGGAACGCCTTCCGCACCAGTGTGAACAGGGGGTACTTCGAGGTTTGGTGAGGGTCCTAGACAGGCACGGGCAGATATGCACGATGGGTCTGGTGCATGGGATGGGCGAGCAGCTTCCAGAGGTTGTAATCTCTGTAGCTCTCGGGCGGTGTTGCGCAACTCATCAATTGCCCTATTATGTTTGTTTTCGTCATCTAGGCGGCGATTCCATTCAGTATCTAGCGCCAGGCGATGGTTTTCATTCTCTTGGTTTAGTTGGGTCTGGTGGCGCTCCTCTGCTTGAGCAACTTGTTGGGGTAATAAGGCTATTTAGGCAGCTACTCCGTTAATTGAGTTACCTGTGTTGAATTGGAACGGCGGGTGGGTGCCATTGAAGAGAAACAATGGATGTTGAAAATAAAGGGAGGGCAAAAGGACAAGGGGATTGGTAGGATGGGAGGCACAGATGGCGCCAATTGTTGGGGCCTAACTTCTTTTAGAGGGGAAGTTGGAACTTACAACACGGGGTTAACCTTCTATCAGAGGGATACAAGTAAATGGCCTAAAGTAGAAACAAATTATAGACAAATACTTGCGTAGAGGCCCGAATATGACACTCTACGACCTCCGATGAGGATTTTTAAGATAGATTATATTACTAATGAGTAATTTGAAGGTTCAAGCACTAGGCTTTACAGGGAGATCGAAGGTAAAATGTAAGGGGTTGGAGGTAATTTCTCTAACCTCTACTTAGTTTCCCATCCCACCTATTTATAGAATCATAGGAACCTGAGTCACCAAGTGTAGGTTAGGTTTACATGATTATTGTCAGGAAATCCCAATGGAGTACGGGTGCTGGTCAGGTCTTCTCTGTCACTGCAATATTTATTGAAGATGTATCTGTCACTGTAGCTGCAGGACCAATGAATGCGCCATCATGTCTAGTGAGCTGGCTGCTTGTACCATCGTATTTTGACCATATACAGATATGGTAGAAGAGTATCTGTTGCGATGTGTTAATCCGTCCTCGAGGCTCTTCCTGGTGTCGAAGCTTCGTCTTCAGGGGATCTCTGGAAAGTCTGATTTAGGGATCGAATTGGCTTCAATATATTAGAGTAGGTTGCGAAGTAGGCTTCAAGTGTCTGGGGGGTCAAAGGCTGCGAGTAGGCTACTACAGATGTCGTATCAGGATACAATCAGATACCTCTACTACCTGA
Organism: Kingdonia uniflora; assembly: GCA_014058105.1. NCBI lineage: Eukaryota > Viridiplantae > Streptophyta > Magnoliopsida > Ranunculales > Circaeasteraceae > Kingdonia > Kingdonia uniflora. Next base: position 27,579 of record JACGCM010002270.1, read on the forward strand.
TGATCAAGAGAAAATAGCCTTCATTACAGATTATGGCTTATATTATTATAAGGCCATGCCATTTGGTCTCAAGAATGATGGAACCACGTATCAAAGACTAATGACATAGATGTTCAAAGATCACCTTGGAAAAATGATGGAAGTCTTCATTGATGATATGTTGTGTAAGAGTCTTCAAAAAAAAATTATATCATAGATTTACACACTACTTTTGAAATTCTCCGTTTCAACAAGATGAGGCTCAACCCTGACAAATGCCAGTTTGGAGTCCAGTCCGACTGATTCTTGGGACATTTGATCAGTAAACGAGGCACAGAGGCTGATCTGGATCGTATTCGTATTCTATTGTCTATGCCTTCTCTAAGAACATAGAAAGACGTACAAAAGTTAGCAGGCAAGATTGTCATAATAAATTGCTTCGTCTCGAAGTCCTCAGATCGATGTTGATGGTTATTCAACCTATTACGTGAAGTAACAGCAAAATAAAAGTCTAAAAAGGATCCTGAGATCGAATGGACAGCAGAATGCAAAACAGCATTCAAGGAACTCAAATGCTATTTGGGTAAACCACTAGTGATGATCACACCTATGGAAGGAGAAGAACTTACCATGTAACTTACAATTACCGATGAGTTGCTAAGTTTTGTCCTCATTCGACTTATGAGAAGATTGAGAAACCTGTCTACTTCATCGGCAAAAACACATACTCCAGTAGAATCAAGGTATACCAAGATTGAGAAACTACTATTAGCTCTCGTGTACACTTCACAAAAATTGAAACAATATTTTCAAGCCCATTCAGTTCGAGTAATGAAAAATTATCCTTTGCGGGAGATTTTGTTCAAGCGAGAAAAATCTAGACGAGTACAACAGTGGTCGGTAGCTCTTGGCGAACATGACATCCGTTTCGAACCACGACATTCTGAGAAAGGACAAGCAGTTATAGATTTCCTTGCAGACTTCCCTGTAGAAGATTCAGACTGGGAAGAAGGCAGTTTGGATACTACTGAAGAACAGTTCAAAGAAAAGTCAGACTGGATAACTCAAAAGGGGTGGCATCTTTAAACTTATGGATATTCTGGACCTAGAGGATCAGGTATCAGAATCGTGCTTATCACACCTTCCAATGAAAGGATCGAGAAAGAAATTAAACTCAATTTCAAAGCTACCAACAATGAGGCTGAGAATGAGGCCATGATTCACGGTCAAGATATGGCTCTCGAGATTGGAGTTGCCGAGTTATATGTGTATACAGACTCTTTACTCATTATGAACCATTACACTAAAAAATTCTAGAAGAATGGAAAGATGATTGATTAAGCAGCAGCAGTAACCGTCAGAATGTGCAGATTTATGAAGATCATTATTGAACATCTACCGCGCGGAGAGAATAGACATTCTGATTCTCTTGCCAATCTAGCAGAATTCCTCAGAACAGAAACTCGATATTTCAATATCAAAATATTATCAAACCCCACCATTAACATCATCAGCTCAAATTCTATCAATACTAAGGGCATTGAGGAGGACAAAAACTATTGGAGACGACCTTTTATCACATATATTGGACCGCAAAACAACTTTGACGGCGAACTCCTTACAGATCCTACCGAAAAGCGATGCATACTTGATAATGCTAAATGATACGTCGTAGACAATGGTCTCTTTTGTAAAATTTCGGTCACAGGACCATATCTCTTGTGTTTCTCAAACAAAGAGGCTCAAAACTTTCAACACGAGCTCCACAAAGGAACTTGTGCCTCCCACACAGTAAGGCGCTCTCTCGCCAGCTGTGCTCTCACTCATCGAGTTTTCTGGCCTAAAATGAAAGCTCAAGCTATTGAAATTGGCCCCCAATGTAATGTTTGTCAACGACATGGCACCCAAATACGAGCTCCAGCTCTAGAACTCCATCCCAGCAAAGTTGTCCGGCCATTCAGACGATGGGCCCTCGACCTCATAAAGGAATTCCCCACGGCACCAGGCAAAAGAAATAATCTCATAGTTGCAACGGATTACTTTACCAAATGGGCAGAAGTAGTCCATTTGTGTCATGCACGAGAAGATGAAGTCATCAAATTTATATGGGAAACCATCATCAATCAGTTTGGAAGCCCCCACCTCATCAGAATCGGCAATGGGCCTTAGTTTGTCGGCTCCAGAGTCGTTGAGTTCCTTAATCAACACAAAATCATCCACTCTCCTTCCAATCCATATTACCCACATGGAAATGGTCAGGCAGAAATCATTAACCGAACTATTGTGGATGGAATCAAAAAGCGCATGACAGAGAAGAAGGGTAATTGGGTACAAAAATTATCACATGTTTTATGGGCATATCGCACATACCTCGGGTACCTGGATGTACGCCGCTCCTATTTGCATATGGAACCGAAGTAATTATTCCTACTTAGTATTATCACCCCCTACGAGACCATACTATGCAGATAAAGAAAATAAATTCCAGTTGGCATATAACTTGAACTGGATTGAGGAAACCAGAGGCAGAGCAATCATGATTTGGGAAGATACCACCAAGCTCTAGCCCAATCTTATAACAAATAAGTTCATTACAGAGAGTTTAAAATCAAAGATCTCGTCCTACGTGATGTTCCCAAACACAAAAGCAAGTCAATGCCGGGAAACTGGCTTTAAATTGGGAAGGTCCATTTATAATTGTTGGGAAAAGTGGTTTGGGTTCTTACGACCTCACCACTGAAAATGGGGAACCTGTACCTAATCCATGGAACACGAGAAGATTAAAGCTATATCGAAGATAATACTTTATCACAGATACTTTTCTACATCTATCATCTTGTATGTCGATCTTACATCAATAAAATATTTATTTTTGATCCCCATACAGCTGAGTACTTTCTACATTTCATATATTGTTTTATTTCGGAATCTTATCATAATTAAATACTTGTATCTGATTGCCCTACATTATAGTACTTTTCTAATATATCGCACAAGTATTTCTATACATTATAATAGATTATTTGTGCTTCAGCGAAACTGATCATCTATACATTACAGATCATTTGTTGCTTAAGCTAAATTGATCATCTATACATCGCAGATCGTTTGTTGCTTCAGCCAAACTGATCATCTATACATTACAGATCGTTTGATGCTTCAGCAAAACTGATCATCTTTACAGTACAAATCGTTTGTTGCTTCAGCCAAATCAATCATCTATACATTGCAGATCGTTTGCTGCTCCGGCAGACCACATCATTATTATATGACTCTATACAATGACAACAATATCATTGAGGAGTAATAAAGGTCAGTATATAAACATACACATCATTCACTACATTATATTCTTACTATCTTTTACATTAATCACTCTCACTCGAGCTTTCAGTCACATCATCACCCCTCAACTCATCCCACGCCAGAACAAATGCTTGCACATAAATTCTGGCATTCTCCCATGACAATCTGTTTCCCTTCCCTAATCATCCTCTGTTTTAAAGCACCAATTCTTGCCTTCATACGATCTATGTACTCTGATTGTATCAACCGCATCTCGCCTGCACACATTTTGAAATCAAACTGTCACGTATAGTCTTACTCTCCGCTTCCAATTTATTGAATTCTGAGACAAAGAAGGAGAATACTGTTGTCATCGCTCTCCCACATATACATTACCTACCTCGCTCTTTACTCTATCAAGAACGAATTACCAAGTTTGGGATTCGATTCGTTCAGTGCTACCTCCAAACTTCATAACGTTTTTCTAAAACTTGTTTCCCCCGCGTCGCATCATTCCCGAGTATCTAGCACTGTCATAAATTCATCCATATGGCAACCATAGACATCGCCCCATCCATTTCAGCTTCACGATATTTTCCGTTCGCCAAACTATCCCCAAGACTCATGACAGCCTTGGTCAACTCCTTTCCAACATGGCATTTGCATCATACAATTTCGAGTTCTCGCTTTAAACTCTAAAACATCTAAATCCAACGATTAAATAGTATGCTCTAACACATATACTTTGATCCAAGCCTTATTTATATTTTCGTCCTGAACTGGTGATACCCTTCCATCTTTTTTATCATCAAATCCGCAGCTAACCATTATACCCATATTTGTGAGTACGAGTTCATATATCGTTTATCTCCTCTCAAGCATATTTACTTAAAGTTGCAAATCTTTTATAGTATTCTCCTCCTCCTCTAATACCGTCAACAGTTTTGTAACTTGAGTCTACGGATTCCAATTCAGCCCCTTGTCGACTAGCTTGGTCGGAGGTACCAACCATCTCACACCCTATTTCTTTAACTTTTCATCTAATCCTCCATATTTCTCAGACCAGTAACTAGTTCGGCCTCTTTTTCTATGTTTCATAGTCAACGGATTACTGCACTATGCTCCTTTTCAATCCCGCTATCATTTTTCTATAATTTGGAAAGTACCCATAGGGCTCCCAGACGCAAACTTAGCTCATAATTCAATTATTCATTTTGGACACGTAACGCATCACACACGACTCTGAATAGCTATCAGTTCTACCTGTCATAACAAATTACATTATAGTACTTTGCTTACAACAACATATTACATATTACAGTAAACAAGTCTAAATTTGAGTAATATCGATGTATTATTCTATTTTATCGTCACAGAGGACACATGTCATTTATCATCCACACCACACAGTGTACAAAGATCAAACACATTACGAGGCCGAACAAGAAAAACAAATACACCCTATTTTCCCTTCTCACAACATGCGAAGACTTCCCTTTGTCTCTCAAGCTCTTACTACTCGTTTACTTGAACATCTATAGGTGCCCTAAGGTCACGACCTCCTGCTAGTGATGTTTATGCCCGCGATCGGGTATCAATTCTTAACGTCCTCTTATCCTCTTCTGATGATAGCTCCCTCGACCTAGAGCAGGTTTTTACCAACTACTTCCCATTCATCTCTGGTAAGCCACATATTCTCAGCTTTGGCATTCTCCACATCAAAATTCTTACCACATTCTGTACGAACTTCCTAACCCATTCTCTATCCTAGCCAATTCTCCTCTATAAAGTTAATAACATTGTTTACATGAAGCTCGCGCGCTGTTCGAGCTGAGACTTTTTGCTTGCGCACAGATAGAATTACTCCTTTACTGCCATATGTGCCTTGTGTAGCCGCTGGCGCATTTTTTTTTGCAATATACCTAGCACCCTCCCATCAGTTCCAACCTTCATTCAAACAGTCACTTCTTTTGCTAATCGTGTTTGCTAGACATTTTTTTGCTCAACCATGTGCACTAACTCCTTCTGTACCCCTTTAGTCCACCCTCCAATTGTTATTGAACCTCTATTTTCTTTTTTCTTATCCTGGAAAATACAATTTGCCTGGCCCTTTGATCCTCATAAAAGCCAAATACATCAGATAAAGTTCTACCTTGCCCAATACAACAGACACACAAGCTCAAGCTGATCACTTTCTCGCCTTTAAACTATGACAATTTCGTACTCTTTTGAGCTAGAAACATTATTCGAGCTGGGTCTGGAATTACTATTTTTCCTTTAAGAGACTATATAAGCTTCTTTTAAACCCTGTTCACTATCTACTTCGACCTCACAATGCAATGTCAGAGCTATCACATACTTTGACACCTAGCCTTATCACTTGGGTCATTAAAACATGTAAACCTCTTTTGATTTTCGAACTAATACCGACCTTTCCTCTTCCTTTCTCAACACCTCGTCCCTCTCTATTTTATCTTACCATATTTACACTAGAGATCGTATATCTCCTTAAAAATTTCTCAAAATTTAATTTAAATTGTTTTTTTCTC
>JACGCM010002606.1:0-11419 GCA_014058105.1 Kingdonia uniflora
ATTCATACAAAAATAACCCGCCGGTTGATATGTTTACGAAAGTTGTTTTGGGATTAAGTTCAATCATTGTTTAGATTTGGTCCAAATCTTTATATGGATTGATTGTCCCCTAATGGGGATTTTAGGAACTATGGGCGACTTCATCCACGGTACCTAGGCAGCCATTAATTTGGTGTAGTCGATTTGGTCATTTATGACATTTATTTTGGGGAAAAAGGGTTTCATTTGGGATCGATTTGGTGGGTTGGCAAAGTTCGGCTCAGATTTGGGAAATTTTCCGACGAGGTGAGAATTGTAGAAGAGTGTTCTGCTTTATGTTCGAATAGACACAATGTCTATTCGAACAGAAGAGGTAGAATATTTTATGTTCGAATAGGACACAATACCTATTCAAACAGAAGAGGTAAATGCCTTCTGCTCAATTGGACACAATGCCGTTTCAAACAAAAGAGGCTAAATGCCTTCTGTTCGAATAGTTTTGGAGTCTGTAAAACAGACATCGGTAAACTCAGTTTTGATGTTGAATTAAAGCCATTGGTTTTGCCTCGAGATATATATGATGTAATAAGTTTCTCAAGTATATAGAGAGACTTACGGTATTGGTAGCCACCGTTGGTAAGATCTATTTGTGAGGAATCTTTTGAGAGAAAAACTTTGAAAGACCTCAAATTGGTTTGTGATTAAACCTTGGATCTTTGAATAAAACTCTCTCTCTCTCTTTTGTGTGGACGCAAGCAATTTGCAGACCACGATAAATGTGTGTTCTCTGTGATTATGTTTATTTTCTTAGTTAGTTCATCGCTAATTGGATCGAATCAGTGGTCGGCTTCCGCGGTGTAGCTTAACTGTCCTTTTTGCTCCATCATTGTTGTATTTTAATTTTAGCAATCATGCCTCTTTATTTTGTTCTTTTGTTTAGTATATTCTTTATTTCAGACATGTTTGGAGTGTGATCCGTGAAACTTTCATATTTTTTATCTTTATATATCTACTAGTACTAACCGTGACTACGCACGGGTAAGTATGTTGACGCGCCCTCGGCGCTATCTCTAGAGCATCAGCCAAAGGCATTATTCCAAGTGGTTTTCAATTCGTCAAACGAAATCTCAAACACCAAATAGTGCCAAAATGCATTTTGGTCACACAATGGACTAACGTGACTCTTAGGCAAACATTAATCACTTTTCTAATTCTGTAAACTGAATATTAATACACTAATTTACCAACTTTAACTACATCTTGTATGTGACCAAATCTTCTGTAGGGACTTATCCCTTGAGCTGAGATATCATTGAGCTAGTACCATGCCAGACTCACGCAACATGCACGTGACATACGCTATCAATAATGACACCTGGACTACGAACTGCAGAAAAACGTGATTCGAGCACTCCAAGTAAAACAGAACAAGTCAAGGACACTTGTCTCCCACGAACTGGCAGTTACAGAGATTACCTCCACTCTTCCCCCAATTCAAGAAAACGTGTTGAAACATGTAAACGAACTGAGACTAAGGTATATAAAAGGGACAGAACACAGAACAAGAAGAAGAAGAAGAAGAAGAAGAAGAAGAAAAAGAAAAAGAAAAAAAAAAAAAAGAAGAGGACCAAGTTTTTCTATCTCAAGAGATCATAACTTGTAATCAAAATATCAGTCTCAAACAGTAAAGTTACAGTTACTAAAATCCTTAAGCCGAGGTCGTGGTTTTTACCTATTCAAAGGTTTCCACGCTAACCCTGTGTCAATTTCTATTTTTTATATATTTGTTGTCACATGTACATTTGGTGCTATTACGAAATTAGGCCCTATCTTCTTTGTCCACATTAAATACTGTGAAATACATTCTTAGGGAACACATTGTACATGTGATAATATGAAAAAGTAAAACATTCATTTACATTGACATTCATCCAACTTAACTACAATTTAAACTTCAAAGATATCAGAAATATCTATATATAAGTAGCTCTAGTTGAATCAAATGCGAGTCATGTGGTATCGGGTTCAGACATAAAAAAACATCTTTGAGAGTTGAAAAGAGCAACACATTTGAGTTCTTCTTCCCTATTAGTCTCTCTCCACCATAATTGATATCACTAGAGATGGGTAGAAGACCTTGTTGCTCTAAAGAAGGTTTAAAAAGAGGAGCTTGGACTGCTCTGGAAGATAGAACTCTCAAAGAGTACATCCAAATCCATGGTGAAGGGGGTTGGAGAAATCTCCCCATTGAAGCAGGTCAATAATATTACATACATGCAATTATTGAAGATTTATATTTAGGGGTTTGACAGTTTTAGTATTTGAAATCAATGCTCTGTTTTAGTTATTTAAATGCTCCGTTTTTTTATTCTTCCAAGAAGATGGGGTGGGGATCATAGTATGTTCATTTGACAAAAAAGAAAATTTTGAGATTGTTTTTGAAAATTTGCAAAATGGGTGCCTAAATTTGAGTATTCGGTGATGCAGGTCTTAAACGTTGCGGGAAAAGCTGTCGACTTCGATGGTTAAACTATTTACGACCTGACATCAAGAGAGGAAACATATCTGAAGAAGAGGAAGATCTTATTATCAGACTTCATAAGCTTTTAGGAAATAGGTTTTCTTCTACATGTCTTTATATATTGCATGTTTTATTTATTATTTACACGATCATAGTTGTTTTTTTTCGCTGATAGATGGTCGCTTATAGCTGGTCGTCTACCAGGGCGAACAGACAATGAAATCAAGAACTATTGGAACACCAATTTATCGAAAAAGGTTCAAACTCGTTCAACCTCAAAACGGACTCACAAACAGTCGACTCTATCCAAGGAAAGAGGATTCTGATCAACCCAACTCCACAAGGACGAGTGCCACCACCAGTACCGACCACTGAGTCTCGTGTTGTACTAACCAAAGCCACAAGGTGCACTAAAGTTTTTTTCACTCAAGAAGAGCCCGGCACAGTTAACGAGTTTGTCGTGAAGAAAGCACCAGAATCCGATGGGTTGCTATCGGATTTAATGGCTGATCTTGATGTGGGGGGACTTTGTTTATCTGAATTCCTACATTCGGACTTCTCAGACCTGCGCAGATTCGACGATAATAATGCAATTTGTTTAGACGGCAATAACGATAATAACAATGACTTGTTCTCACAAATTTCATCTGATGATCCACTCTTGTTCTATGGCGAAAATATTGAACAATATTGGACCGGAGTTGACTGTATTCAACGTGACGCGGCGCCCGATCTCCAGTCCTTAGCTATATTTCTTGATGCTGAAGAAGAATTGTTAGGAGAGTAGGTTTCAAGAATGAGTTATTTATCCCACTATGCATGTACGTATTTCGTTTTAATAAGGCTCATTTCATGTATACATTCTGCCACCATTCCCTCTGAAATAGTATAATGCGATGTACTGTTACAAAATCGGTCCACAGTTCCGAATTGTCAATATCGTTATAACTGTTATAACTCCAAATATACGGTCTTTTGTTTTCATTGTTTTTTTGTTTTTTATTTTATTTTATTTTATTTTATTGTTAAGCCGTAAATTTATTGCTATACAAGGGATATTACAAAAGTGGTATTATCTTTCTTGAGTGCATCCAAAAGCCACAGGGGGGGCCCACACCAAGTCATACAATAGTCATCCGCCATAGGTCTAGTGGCAATCTCATGAGCTATGAGCTACAGAGTTTGCACTATGCAGTATTTAATATAAATATCTACAAAATAACAAAAAATGGCCAAACTATCCTGGAGGACTGTTTTGATTGTCTAAGAAACTGTTGCATTTCCATTATGGCAAAAGAAGTTAATAGCCTCTACATCCGTTTCAATGACAACCTTTTGTACATCTCTCTCCTGGGCCCAGATAACTTCTCCCAGCACTGCTAAGGCCTCGCCTTCTTCGATAGTTGCAAATCTGCGGGTTGAACGACGGGCTGCACCAAAGACATTACCATCATCTCGCAGTACCAACCCAATACCATTAAAAAGTTTATTTTTACTGAAAGAAACATCAACGTTAATTTTTGCCTAACTGCGGTCGGGATACTCTAAGGGACCTTGATAATAGACCTATCTAGATGCCTAACCGGTTCATTTAAAATTATTTTATTAATGACAGTGGAGATACGATGCGGGTCTTGAGGTTTGTTTTGAAAAATAATTTCACATATAGACTTCCAAATCATCAAAGACATGGTAAGTGTCACAACGGTCCATAGTTCACGATCAATAGGCCAGGCATGCGGCGGTGTGATCTACCAAGAGACCAAGTCGGTAACAGTCATATGTACAAATTGGTGAAACTAATTGCCAAACTCCGTTCCAAACCATACAGCCCGGGTGAAGGGGAACTCAAAGAGGAGGTGGTGAAGGGCTTCCGTCGGGGAGGTGCACAAGGGGCAGGAGGTATCCGAAAGTTGCAAAGACCCTGCGATCTTTGTTCGGCAAGGAACTATGTTCAAGATGCACTTCCAGCCGAACAGTTGGGCCCTAGGGGTTGCCTTGTTATTCCAGATCTTCAATAGTTACCTGGGAGGCCAATTTAGGATCTCCATCTGGGGGCCTGCCATGGTCGCCCGGTAAGAGGATTTAATGGAGAATTTCTCATCCTTGGATGGGCACCATCGGATCTTGTCGGGACCCCCCAGTTGGGGGAGAAAAATTTAGGTAATGTGGTCAATGAAGGTGGCATTGCAATACTTTTGTAATTCCCCAACTTGCCACGTCTTCAGAACGGGGTCAATGAAGTGGCTCACCAGCTGAGGCTGATTCTCCCCAGGGAGGTCGGGGCGTAGAATCGACTGCCTGTCCGTGCCCGTGGGGATCCAATTATCAGTCCAGAACTTGATATGATCTCTGGACCGACCCTGCCAACAGGAGTTATTCTTGACCGTACCGATAGCGAAAAAGATGCTACGTCAAGTCCAAGAGGCATCCGCTTTCTTCTTAGCCTGGAGAATCTCACAACTGGGAAAGTATTTAGCTTTCAGGACTTGCCCCACTCTTTCTTATATTGTAAGTTATAAGATGCGACCTAGTAGGAATTTATATAGCTTTTGGACTTTTTAGAAATTCTCGACATGCTTATTTTTTTGAAAATTGAGTCAGGACCTTTAATCGAATTAAACCAAATCAGGACCTTCAATCGAATTAAACTAAATCAGGACCTTTAATCAAAAATAAGATGATACAGACATAACTTCACAATTAGAGTTTACATAATTCCTCTACACTTCATGTATCATCATCGAGTTGTTCACGGGTTGAAGAAGGGGAGAATACCTTACAAGGATTGATTTCAGAAGATTGAGATGAAAGATTCAGACTCAGGGGAGGGAGTAGTGATGATGAACAAAGACCAAAGTTTGCCATATGATTTGGCTTTAAAGTATAAAACTAATGTTGTTTGATTGAAAATATAGGCTAATTCGGCAGATGATATGGAAGTTTATAAGTGTGAAGGAAGTCTGAAATTTCTTGTGGGATCTGACAGCTGAGACTTATTTTTAAAGCATAGGAGAGATCCGAGCGGCCTAAACAATCCTCGATTCACGAGAGATGGATAACGAATGACTGATGAGTTATTCCTTTAGGTGTATAGATTATGACATTCCTTTATATTTTCTCAAAATTTGTTCATGTTTTCAATTATAACAACATTATTTTACAAATAACGGTATAACGGTATATAATTTCGGTATAATTGTAAAAGAGAATACTGAAATGGGCTCAAGACATTACTGTTATAAGTGTTACTTAAAACTATAGTTCAAATATTAACCCTCTTAACATGCAAGTAAGATGGTCAACTTAGGTGTGACTGTAAATTCTTAAATATTTTCAATAAATAAATAAATTAAAACATGAAGACATTGGAAAAGGTGTGGTTCATGGTTGAATCTCTTTTAAGACAAGTCATAGGTTCGAATCTTGCCATCTTGCGGGTTCTCGATTATCTAGATTTGTACATTCTTTTTTCACCATCAAATTTTGCAGACAGTACTCTGTGGTTTTCAAGTAATCTATGGTACTAGAGGTTCGTCTATCTCTTTCTCTCTCACCATTGCTACAATTATCTTGAATTTGAACTTGGGTTTATGAAAAAAAAAAAAAAAAAAAAAATCTTGGTGGGGTTTAAGAATTGGAATTTGATCCAATTCTTGAGGAGGCGATGCTTTTCTTGGTTCCGAACGCGGAACATAATTCGCGGGGGTGGCGCTCCCTAGTCAGGGCATTATGAGAGAATTAGCGACGTTATAGTAGACAATTACCTATGTGAGATATTAATCTTTTCATCTCTCCTTGAAAATGAAATAAGCCTTTATATTTGGTCGCAAACGTCTAATGCAACAGATTAACAGCTAACAACTAAGATAGTTATTATTTTGGCTTTGGCGGGAAATCCTTAGGGGACGCTAGTTATAACGATTTGTTTGTAAGGAAACTGCGAATAAACTTATCAAAAAATGTCTAGCTATGATGAATTGGGAATTTTGTTTAGTTTCTTCCAGCATCTCATCTCATGTATAAAACGCAAACGCTCCTTATCCTCAGCTTATCCTTAATATTTCTTATATAATATATTATATATACATATCAATGTAGATTGTTTTATTAATATCGACGCTACATAGTTCTTTCAAAATTATACATACAGTAGTACTACCTGTGACCAAGTCACGACAAAAACATTCGCTATGGTATATACTTCAGCACTATCTGTTTTATCCAAGCCCAATGCGGGTGACAAATTACCTTAAGGGAAGAGGGAGAATTGCAAAGAGGCACACCATAGTCTAAACATCGATACTGGAAGAAATATCCATGAATTTCGATAATTCTTATTGTAAATCTTTCAAAACCAAGGCCCATTGTTGTTCACTATGCATAGAGAAATAGGGAAAGTAATTTCAGGGTAGCAGAAGTGGTGATCCTGATTATTTATAATGCAACCCAAGAAAGAAGAAAACAAATAGGCAACTTACAAAAAAATCTGAAAAAAGAAAGAAAAAGACAATCAATAAAACCTAATGTAATAAACGAATGATCTTCAAAACACTTCAAAACACAGCCAATGAGTTAACAGGGAAAATAGGAAAAAGAAGCAAACCACAACAAATATTACATACATAGAAGAAAAATCCTTTAACTATCTTTCAAAATCGTACAACTTTGGTTTGTAACATTCAGGTGGTCTCCTGTATGGTTGTATTTCGGCTTCATATTCGGAACTGTCAACATAATAAAAAGTTATTCGTTAACGGTACTTGGGCGATATTGGAAGAAATATCTATAAATTTTGATAGTGGAACCATGCACTTTCATATTCAGAAATGTCAACACGGTAAAAAGTTCTTCATCAACTATATTTGGGCAATACTTGGGCGATATTGGAAGATATATCCATGAACTTTGATACTGGACTAAATACTGGAAAATAGCTTCATCGAATGGGTAAGCATGCAACATTGCCTTACAGTGTAACCATTAATCTCATTTGCAAGTTCTTTATTAACTTTACCCATGATTTCTTGATCCCTTGCCCTCTCGATTGTTGAAGTGTTACTATTGGTTTTAAACTACAATACAAAAAGGTTTTGCCAATATAAAGAACTATTAGAAACTAAAGCATGATATGTGTTGAGACAACTTTGCTCAAATTAATATTACTGTCCCCATTATTGCATTGAGTTGGTGGAACTAATTAAGACCTTGAACAATTAAATAATGTCATTTTCCTCACCACTGTAATGTCCTAATGTTGCGAAAGTGAACATGGGACATTTGATTGCCATGGTAGAGTTAGCCAAACAGATGTGAAGAGTTATCAAAAGGGTGAAAAATGCATATATGAAGAGATTGTACCTGAATTGGCAAGACTTTGGGGAATCACAGTAGAATTGGTCAATAGTGATAGGTTCGCAACATTCTTGATTCTCATATTCTGAAAGTACACTCCACAGACATATCCAGACCCATCCTATTTCAAAAAAGAAGAGTGTTCATCTCAGTTTTTTAGTGCATGTATATTCCTCAAATGCAGTTTACTATGCACCATCAATATTTGAGGATTCGACAGGATAGTTGTCAGGTCTTGATTCTGAGGTAGTTAGAAGAAGCTTTTAGGAACACAGTATCTAAGACAATATGTGTGGCTATACCAGTAGTATTGTTATTGTTCTGGACGATATTATCTATACCGAAATGAATAACAAAATTTTTTAGAAATGCAATATTCTGGCATGATATTTGTGCTTGAATCTATTCCTATTTAGCTTTATGGAAAACAAAGTTTGTTGATTTAGTGATGTGGATCCCAACAGTGTTTGGGGTGGTCACTGGAGTCTAAGATTTAACATTAGCCAAGCACATAGAATCATTGATAGGATCTTAAATGTACATCAGCAATTCTGAATTATAATAGATTAAGCGGGAAAAAAGGTAAAAAGAAAGAAAAATAATGTTTGTTAATACTCTAACTTGAATGGCTTTGGTAATGCTTAAATTGCACCTTCTCCAAATGCGCAAAGTGGGCATGAACAAAATCAAACATACATTTGGCACAACATAGTTGAATTTTCTTTGAGATTAAGATCGAAATGTAGTGTAAAGGATGATTGATTGAATCTTTTTGAGATACCTTTTTGATGTTTCAATATGAAGATGTGACTAACTTGATCAAGTCGAAGTAAGAGGGACGTACTTGAGTTGGGTAAACAGGTAAAATACACAAAAATTGTAGTCAAAGAGTACAATGGATCATACACCAAAAACATCCAGAAAACTAATCGACATAATGAAATGAGCCATAACCATATCCAATCCTGAATACCTATGAAACCAAACCAACTAACAATCAAAATAAATAGATGGGTGTATGCAATATGGAGAGAGAGATGTAATTTTTACCCCCAAGATGTGTACTGAATGGCATCAGATTAGCGTCGGGATTTGAAAGGGCGGTGAAGACATTGAATTCCTAGAGAGAGAGGCGCGCAATCAGCGTGAGGAAAGATATTGGGGAGAAGTACAAGTAAAGGGTGGTTGCGAGAGGAAGGGAGAGAGAAAGGAGTGGGTGGGTGGTTTGAGGGAGAGAAAGTTTAAACTTTTAAATTAGTAAAGCATGTATTTTTTGGTTGCAGGGAGACACGTGGCAGAATAATGACAGCCGTTTGTGTAGTTTCAGCAGTTTTCAAAAGCTTTACTCTTGTGAGAACGAATCTCAACCTTTCTTTCAAGTTTTTGCATCGAGAGACGCACTAACTTAAGTTTGTCTTGATACAAATACTCTTGAATGTATTAATATTTTATAAATATCGACACTACTAGTTCTTTCAAAAGCAAAAGCAAGATGAACATGCTATCCTACGATTATGAGTACTTTTAGTGTGATTTTAAGCATAACTTCTCTCACATAGTTACCTTATGAGTAGAGCTGGCAAACGGGTAACACTGGCTGAACTTGATCCAAACATGTTGGCTCAGTTTGGTTCGAGGCAAATGTTAAGGTATGAACTCGAAGCTATCTTTTGTCAAGACTGGAAACTGGTTAGATTCGTTCGAACGATATTGTTGTCGTTCGAACGAAAAGTCAAACTTGCTGGAATTTGGCCCAGAAGGACAAAGTCGTTCGAACGACTTTGTGACTCGTTCGAACGAGATTGGCGTTTAACGTTTTAGAAGTTCCCTCCGGTTTAGAAGTTTGATTGTGAGACGTAGGAGTTTGCCTCGAGATTTGTACTCACGTAAATTAGAAGTTTCTAATCTTGGTGTGAGCCATTTATTATATAAAGGGGTGAGGGTTATTGTATTAATCGTCATGTGAGAGTTTAATCTTAGAAAAGCTTAAGGTTTGAGAGACTCCATCATTAAGCTTTGAGAAAGCTTTGAGAGATCGTTGTAACTTGTTTGATTACATAGTAAATTGCTCGGGAGTGGTTTTTTATCCGAAAGAATTTTTCACTTCCACTCTAGAACTTTTGTATGTCTTATTGTTCTTGCTTGATTCTGGTTTATTATCTTATATTGGTGTTCCACGTAATCGTTCTTGACGAGAAGAAGAGAGTAGCTAACTCGGATTCTCAACAGCAAACTGGATGCAAATGCAAACTTTGCATTTTCAACCAATTGTAGGTGTTTGGTTCAACTAAATTCAAGGGGAATAAGTTATATGTGTTTGGTTCGTTGCAAATGCAAGTCAACTGCAAGCTTGACCACTTACATATGTTTGGTTCATTTTCGTAAAATAAATACAAGCAGTTTGCAACTGTTTGTTTTAATGTTAATTATCTAATGCAAAAGCAAGGAATTTCCATTTTTGTAAAATGGACTCATTTTCTTTGCATTCTGTTGCAGTAAAAAAATCTCTGCACAAGACTTGCATCGAGACTCTCTCTTCCCACCAAAAAAAATCTTTTTTCCCGCCAAAAAAGTACCATGATCAAAAACAAAATAAAGCCATTTTAAAACCAAACTCTTGGTTCTCCTAAACCCTCCTACTTCAACAATCTCGTACATCTCTCTCTCTCTTTCTCCTTGTTATGTTTTTGCATCATGAAAATAGATTTCAAGTTAGACTTGATTGAATCTGACCGGAAAGTATATTCTTCCCAAGAAGTTAACATGATGAATAAATGTCGTGGCCTAGGCTTGGATGAATTTAGAAGGCGAGAATAGATGCTACAGTGCAGCGTTTGAGGTTGAGGTGGGAACCAAATGTCCAATATTAAACACGCACAACCCACATATGACATTGACTGCTTAAAGGGTTTTGAACAGTGGTTTGAAATTACTAAGAAATGATAACTTGGTGAAAGACAAATAAATTGGAGCTTTTCCTCGAGATGCATTCCAGGAGGGAGCATAATAATATCGAAATTACCATTGCAACTTTGAACTATCTCAACAATGCTAAGATATTATGCTTGCAAACCCTAATTCGAATTAGGAAGATCAGCCTTAATGAAGGGAACAAAAGAACTTATAAGAAACATGAGCAAGTGTGATTCATAACATGTTGAAACAAAATAACACTACATAAAGAACTAACCTTGACAACAAATATCCCAAAACTTTCACTCTCTAAGGAAGATATCTACTGTGTTTATCTATAGTGTTAGTTATCATAAAAAGGGAGTTCAATCCCAGAACCATAACTGCTGAAGCTCACCAGGGCATCCTTCACTCTATTAAACTATGTTACTGGAAACATCTTCCAATATCAAATATTGAGCGCAACATTGGAAAGGCCATAATAACTTATTGGCAAGAGGATGGTTCTTCAATAATCACCAATGCTCTCAATCTCAGCACTTCTGTCCATCCTTTTCACAATGCCAGCAATGGCATGCTACATGATCTAAAATAAACTAAGCTTAGATGTAAAGAAGAGGACTATTGTTTCCAACTGAAGCTAAATCCAAG
>JACGCM010000626.1:0-20713 GCA_014058105.1 Kingdonia uniflora
GTAATAGATGATCAGTTTGGTCGTTGCAAAGCAACGATCTGTAATGTAATAGATGATCAGTTTGGTCGTTGCAACAATGATCTGTAATGTAATAGATTGTCATGTTTGGTCGTACAACAAACGATCTGTAATGTAATAGATGATCAGTTTTGACCAAAGCAATAAACGATCTGTAATGTAATAGATGATTAATTTGGTTGAAACAACAAACGATCTGTAATGTAATTGATGATCAGTTTTGGCCAAAGTAACAAACGATCTATAACCTATATATAAAAGTACTTGTTGGATATTAGAAAAGTACTATCGTGTAGGGCAATCGAACACAAGTATTTCATTGGTGTAAGATTGACGTACGATGAAATGTTTAGATAAAGTACTGTATGAAATAGTATAAAGTACTCAGATGTATTTGGATCGAACATAAGTCTTTCATTGATGTAAGATCGTCATACAAGA
The DNA here is from genome assembly GCA_014058105.1 of Kingdonia uniflora. Lineage (NCBI taxonomy): Eukaryota > Viridiplantae > Streptophyta > Magnoliopsida > Ranunculales > Circaeasteraceae > Kingdonia > Kingdonia uniflora. The sequence continues at coordinate 460 of JACGCM010000626.1, forward strand.
TGATAGATTGATTTGTAAAAAGTACACTGTGATGGATTTTTATCGACGATACAATTTTAATCTCCTCGTGTTCCAAGGATAGGGATTCGATCTCCATGTTCAGTTTCGAGATCGTAAGAAACAAGGCTACTTTTTTCGATAATAACAAAAGGGCCTTCCCAATTTTCGGACAGTTTCCTAGCGCTTACTTCTTTTCTGTGCTTGGAAATTTCTCGTCGGATGAGATCTTTAATTTTGAATTCTCTGTGACGAATGCGTTTGTTGTAAAATTGGGCTAGAGCCTGGTGATATCTACCCAAATTCATGATTGCTCTGTCTCTAGTCTCCTCTATCTAATTCATGTTACATGCAACTAGTATTCATTCTCTTCATCCATCATGGTATGGTTACGTATTGGGTGATGATATAGAGTGTGGATGATTGCTTTTGTACCATGCATTAGTAAGAACGGTGTGCATCCAGTTGATACCTGAGGCATTGTGCGATATGCCTACAGGACATATGATAGTTCCTGGACCCATTGCCCTTCTTCTATGTCAAACACTTTTTGATCCCATCTACTATAGTTTGATTAGTGATTTATGTCTGGCCATTTCTTGAGGGTAATATGGATTTGAAGGGGAGTGGATGATATTGTGTTGATTAAGGAACTCAACGACTATAAAGCCGACGAACTGAGACCCATTGTCAATTCTGATGAGATAAGGGTAACCGAATCGGATGATGATAGTTTCCCAGATGAATTTGATGACTTCATCTTCGCGTATACGGCATAGACGGACTGCTTATACCTATTTTATGAAGTAATCCGTTGTTACTAGGAGGTATTTCCTTTTGCCCGGTACCGTGGGGAATTCTCTTATAAGATCGAGGGCCCATCTTTTAAATGGTCAAACAATGTTGCTGGAATGGAGTTCCAAGGCTGGAGCTCAAATTTGGGGGCATGTCTTTGGCAAGCATCGCACTTGCTTGCGAGTTCAATGGCTTGAGCTTTCATCTTGGCCAAAAGACTCCTTGAGTTAGAGCTCGATTTGCGAAATACTGTCCCGCTGAATGGGAACCACAAGTCCCCTCATGGAGTCAGTGTAGGAATTTCTAAGCTTCTTTGTTCGATAAACATTCGAGGTACAGTCCTGTGACCAAAATTTTATAAAGAAGACCGTTGTCCACGATGTATTGCTTAGCATTATCAAGGACGTGTCTCTTCTCCGTGGATCTATAGGGTGTTCGGGTCAAATGTGTTTTTAGTCCCGATATACTTGAGGTAATGTCACCTCCAATCATCCTCATCCACTTCAACGCCCCCAGTATTGATAGAATTTAAGCTTATGTCTAAGATGATCTTTGAATATTTATGTCATCAACCGTTGATAAGTGGCTCTAGCTTTCTTGAGACCGAAAGGCATGACCTTATAACAGTATAGGCTATGTTTTGTAATAAAAGTTATCTTCTCTTGGTCATCAGGTAGCATAGGTATCTGATTGTATCCTAATACAACATCTATCATGGACAGGAGTTCGTGTCCCACAATAGAATCGATCAAATGGTTGATAATAGGAAGTAAAAAATTGTCCTTTGGAGTATGTTTGTTGAGGTTCGTGAAATCTACGCACACTCTGATCTTGTCGTTCTTCTTTGGGACTACTACAATGCTCGAGATCTATTATGGGTAATTGGCCTTTATGATAAAGCCAACTTTGATAAGTTTGTCGATTTCTTCATTTACTTCTTCTCGGAGTCTCGGGACTAAGGTCATCTGCTTTTGCTTGATAGCTTCAGCTTTGCCTTTTAAATTGAGCTTGTGGCAAGCTAGATTGGGATCAATACCCGACATTTTGTGAAATGTCCAAGCGAATACATTACAGTTGTCTTTGAGGGAATAAATGAGAATATCTTATTCTGCTGTGGACAAAAGAGTGCCAATGTATGTTCCTCGCTTTTTACCATTGATTTCGATGTACTCTGTTGTTTTTGCGCTTGGCAGTTAGTTTTTTATAGAGTTTATTGTATTATTTTATGTAACTTTTCCTATTATTTTCTGTAATTTCTATGCGAGCTATGGCTCTAAGAATTCTAGAATGACGACGAAAAAAAAATTACATGCTCGAGCGAGCTTCTGATTTCCTTTGATCTCGTATACGCCGCCATTCCACTCAAATTGCAGTGCCAAATGATAGGTGGATGGAATGGCTCGCATATTATGTAACCAGCAGCGCCCCATTATACCCAAATAATGGGATTTCGTATTAATAACATAAAAGACAATGCCGAGTATCACAGGTCCTACCGTGATAGGAAGTATGATTTTTTCTACGCATTCTTCTTTAGATCCGTTGAATCCACATATACCAATATTATTGGACTGTACTTTGTCGGCTAGTCCCATATGATCAATCATGCTTTGAAAAAGTAATTCGATAGTACTCCCAATATCAATTATCATCCTATGAAGTACCATATTTTGCATTTTTAGCATGATCACCAAAGTATCATGGTGAGGATAGTTGATATGACGAACATCACAGTCGTAGAAATAAATTCTTGTTAATTAAGAGCTAAAAATGGGAAGTAAACGTGCTTCTTTGTCTTTCATGGACAGGTCATGACATTGGATGACCCGTCTTCTCTTAGTTCTATTTGATTGGTTGACGATCTGAGTCTCGATGAAGTAGCAGAGCGACATATGGTATAAGTGTTTCTCTCCTTCCGGCTCTTCAGTTTGTACGACATTTGTAGGAAGTTTATAATTCCCGTTCTTGTAGCTTTCGGCATTTACAATGTACTCATGCATCTGCCCATTAGCAAAGATATACTTTAACAATCGCTGTAAGGCGAAGAAATGCTTTATTTCATGATGTCTGAGCTTGTTGGCTATGGTTACATTCATCTTAGGAAGGCAGGGCTTGGGCAAGTTATTCCCCTTTCGAGGTCACTCGTCGTTAGATTTTGTCAATTTCCTGTCTCCTCCCTGATCGACAATATGATTAAAGTCTTGGCAAGCTGGCTGATCTCGAGCTGTTAATGTTGACTTCTGAGGTTTTTGTCTGTTAGACACCATTCTTTCTAGGTCGATATAACTGTTGACCTTTTCGATCATGTCTTCCAGAGTTGCTGGTTTATTGAGGACGAGGTATTCCTTCGCCCTTCCATCAACAAATAGCGCATTGGTGAAAACCGAAATGGTAATCTTTTGGTCGAGTCGATCTACTTTTCGAGTTAACTCCAATAACTTCTTAATGAATGTTTTGAGCTTCTCGTCTGGCATCTACTTAAGGCTGAAGAGGGAGTATTGATTCTTTTCTTTGTCTCTATTGTGTAAGTAATTCTTAATAAAGATTTCTCGCAGTTGTTCAAAAGTTATGATAAATCATTCAGGTAGTGTATGGAACCATCGCAGAGGTTCTTCGGACAAGCTGGTAGGGAAAAGCCGACAGAGAATGTGGTTGGATGTGGAATGTAGGCCTAAAGCGTCCTGGAACTCTTGGACGTTCTCCACTAGATCTGTTCCTTTGTATTTGCGGATCTTCGGAGTATGGAACCCGTGGGGACCTTGCCATCTAATAGCTTCTGTACGATCAGGCTCTTTTGTAATATGTTATGGATTCCTTTAGTCAGAGTCTGAGATTTGAGCATTTCTTTAATTCGTCTCTCGACATGTTCTTGGGTCATGTATTACCGAGCTGCGGTGGTCGGGCTGGTAACGCGTCCCTCTCTAGGATTATGGTCGTCGCTCCCTTCACTTAGACATTCTTTTGCTGGGACTCGAACTCTTCGAGGTAGATTTTTAATTTGTCTGACTCCCACTGGGCCGCCATCTACTTCCTGGTAGGCCTTCTAAATCGGGATCGATTCCATTTCCTGTTGATGATGGTTAGATCGAAGCGCGCCTCCTACGTGATTGCCTTTCAAAGGAGATCCTATTCTGTCGTGAATTGAAATTTGCGAGCCTTCAGGCTGTACAATTTTGTTCTTCTGTGTGGCGACTTGCTAACCCTGTAGAACCTTCAGTGCATCTTGTACACTCGCCAGCTGTTGCTCCAAAGCAGCACATTTTTCTATTTCAGAATTTAAGGTGGCCCTCAGATTTGCTAGCGCAGTATTTTCTTCTACTTAAACTATTGGCCTACTCTGACCTGGAGGTGACATTCTGAAAGGAAATGATCAGCGGTTTCTGAGACAATGGGTTTGAGAACTTCGGTTCCCACAGACGGCGCCAAATATAATAGCGTAATTCTAGGATTCAGACTTATTTTTTACACCAGATGTAATCAGAACGCTAATAATAACTAATACAAAAGTTTAGCGTAGAAAAACTTTGAATAGGTTAAAAACCACGACCTCTCTGAAGGATTTTAGAAAGAGAGAGATGTTATTAAGAATACTAGCTATTACAATGAGCACTCTGAATCTATGGAGTTTTAGTATAGGAATTCTTCTGTATCGAATTGCCTGTCATAAATTTGTAGTTCTCTGGTCCTATTTATAGGTCTCATCATATGACCGTTTGATGACCATTAATATTCTTAATGGTGGACATTACAAAGTAGATGTAAGATATTCTTTGACCAGATGATGTAACATCCTGACCTCTATTAATGTACAATGGCTTTATTGATGACTGTACATTACGTGCATCAAACTCCAGATGTGGAGGTCAAAAGCGATGACTCAAACTGAGGAATATTGAATATGTCTTTAGTAGTATTTCATGTATGTTGACGAGGTCGAGGATGAAGCTGTGAGTCCGAGGTACAAAATAAGTTATTCCAAGACGGTTCTTAACCAATAGCACGAGGAACCTCATGGATGAGTGGTGTTGTTGAGAAATTTGTGCTGTATTGCGGAAGAATGTTGTTGTCTTGATACTTTTGTGTCACGCGCTCTGTTGGTGAGATCGAAAGCTCGCATGTAGTTCAAAGATGAAGCATAAGTTTAAGATGCGGAATACGCCATTACAGGCACGGTCCCGTACATCGTGGGGTATTATTTAGCGGACGGAGCCTATCCAAAATAGCAAACAATTGTTTAAACCATAAGAAATTCATCCAACGATGCCAAAAGATATTTTGTAAAGATGCAAGAAGCATGTCAGAAAGACGTAGAGTGTGCATTTGAGGTATTACAAGCTAGGTTCCAAATATTGGCGCACGGTATGTAATTTTGGAAGCCACTTAATCTAGCAAATATTATGTATGCATATATAATCATGCATAACATGATTGTCGAAGATGAACGTCATACTTACATCCGATAAGTAGATATTAATCCAAAGTTTAGAGATTCCATGAAGAATTTGAAGAAGGACTTAAATCCAAGACACGTGATCAATACTATGACACAGTACATCAAGAAGATTCATGAAATTAGAAATGAAGGTACTCATTTCCAATTACGAAATGAACTTGTCGCGCATTTGTGGAATAAAAAAATGTAGAGTAATGTATTTTGTTTCGAAGTTTGTAGTTTTATGCTGAAGTTGAAATGTATTTGGTTTCGAAGTGTATAGTTTTATGCTGAGGTTATAATGTATTTTGAGAGACTTTTTTGAAGTTCGTTTTGCATAATACTTAACATAAATAACAATTTTATTGAAATAATAAAATTACATAGAACTTAAGAACTACTATTAGCGCTAAGGATTATATTAATCTTTATCACTAGAAGCATCATCATCACTTGAAGTTAAATTTACTTGTTCATCCAACGCCTATGTATCAGTAGTAGATTACTTGGGTCCATTGTCATCACCTTAACCATATGCATATTTTCAATGGCTTTTTTTTAGTTAGCTTCGCTTCACGCCTCCTTTGAATCTCTGTATTTCTAGACAACTTTTATTCCTCTCGTACTCTAGCTCTAGCTTCCTTTTCCTCTTTCTTCTGCTCGTCTCTTTCATTCCATGCCTTCATCATGTTTATCATCGTCTCAAACATTTTTTTCCCCAAAAACCTATACTTGACTTTGCTGCTTCTTTTGTCTTGTATTTTTTTTTGGCCGTCTGGTCGTACTTCCCCACAAGCATATAGTGGTGCATTCAAATTGATAGAATCATTCGGAATGACCACATTTTAAGTGCTGGAAGTAGGTGTAGAGGGATCGGTGCCTAAAGTACCCGGGCTATCATTAAAATTTATTTCCTAGCGACTTTGCGGCCGGGTGCCCAATGCTCTTAATTTGTGACCATTTTGGGCAATGCTCCAAACCTTTGTAAGCCTCCTCCAATATAAATATTTTTTTTTTGCAGTTTTTCTAATGTCTCGTATGCCATAAGTTCCTAGAAATCAAGTTCAAAATTCTAATAAGTACAAATTGTAGAACAAAATTAATGGAATGAGAAAAAAAACTAAATTACTTACAACGTCGCCCGTTCTAATTCTGGTAAAATATCGGCTTTCGAGGTCTTGTATGATACCTCTAAAAATCGGGCATTCCTTATTAAGTCACACCTTATACGCGCAATTGTCACCGTTGTATGCTTGCCATATCGATTGGTCATTATAGAATGAGTTGAATTGGTCACGCACCTTGAACCATAATATAACAGCTTTTTGGTTGTTTGTCGTAGCGAGGTTTTGAGAGACTTGAGACCAAGCGCATACAAGATTGACGAAATCATCATAAAACCAATTTTTGGAGTTCGTGTATCTTTTTCTTTGTCGTCATCAACTTCATCCTCAACCTCAACTACATCTTCAACTACAATAGGTGTCGGTGTCGTCATTTTATTAGGCTTCGCCTTTCTACGCGCATTAATTCTCATAAGAATCGGATTGGGAACCTTAGAGATGATCGGAGAGACAACCGGTGATATATTGAGGTTTAAATAATTTAAACCCCATGTTCCTCTCATCGCCGTGGTACTCGAACTTCCACCGATGTGAGATGGCAAATATGGATTTCCTGGTTGAGAGTATGAGCCTGCACGAGGATCAAATTGAGGGTAATATCCTTGGTTTTGGTAATGAGGGTAATATCTTTGGGTTTGAGATAAAAATTGATTGTCGTATGGTGGAAATAGTTATCGAACATGTTGATCATGATATCAGGAAGGGTTAGGCATTTGCGATGAATCATATGCGCCAAATTATGTCAGAAATACGTTCCCTTGTTGGTTTATATTGGAGGATTGAGAGTAGTTTTGAGAATTAGATTGGGAGCTTGAATATGACATTGTGGTTTTGCTTGTAAGCTAAGGAATGAGGAGAGTGCAGAGGAGTAAGAGAAGATAGTGTAGAAAATAAATGACATTTATAAATAAAAATATATAGCCGCTGAGCTACTTGGTGAACAAGTTTCTAAAAAAATATAGCTATTGAGCTACACAGAAGATAAGTTTTCACAAAAATATAGTCGCTGAGCTACTTGGTGAATAAGTTTCCACAAAAATATAGCCGTTGAGTTGCATAAAAGATAATTTTTCATAAAAGTATAGCCGTTGAGCTACTTGGTGAACAAGTTTCCATACAAATATAGTCGTTAAGCTACTTGGTGAACAAGTTTCTACAAAAATATAACCGCTGAGCTACACAAAAGACAAGTTTTCACAAAAATATAGTTTGGTGTTTTCATGCGTTTAAATAAATTCCCTATATTTTTAAGCTCACAAAAAAACAAATATAACTAATTGTGTATTCTTTAGGAAGGTGTTTGAGGAAATACCTGAAATAGAAGACAAAAAGACTAAGTATAAACCAATGCACACAAAATAGAGTGCAAGGGAATGCGTTTTAGGAAATGCCTCAAAGAAACTTACCAAAAAAAACTAAGTGTAGAGAGGAAAAACAAATAAGGCAAAAGTTTCAGGCTCTTGCCGTGCAGTTAGAAACTGTGTGGCAAGCTTCCTCAAGCTAGATTAAGCCACGTATCTTATTTCAAGGGACTAGATTAAGCCACGTGTTAGTACTCGAAGAACCAAAACTTCAACAAAGCATAAAAGCCTGTGATTGATCTTTTCCCCTTCCCACTCTTTAGGAATGAGACTTCATCTAGTCCTCGATACAAATGTGTCATGATCGGAGTACCCCAGTCGAATCCCGATGCACATAGAATATGACGGTCTGTCAAAGTTGTAAGATAACCGATCGGTATGGATGTATTTGCATTCGAGAAGAAGATATTACCCATCATGTATGCAATAAATACTCGAGCATATACGAGGTTCATATCTTGGTTGTAACTATTGGTTCGAGGATTCAAAGGGTCTCTCTAGGTTTTCAAATAAGCTAGTGCGATGTTACCGTACCTAATGTCGGCCTGAGTGATTCTAGGGGACAATGTTTGTGCTTCGTCGAACTTCCAGTACTTATCTTCATGCGGGAGTTCGAAACCCCGCCCAAAACTTCTGCATGTTAGCATGACGAAGTCTAATGGCGTAACACCAAGTTCCCCGCAAGGGAAGTGAAAAGTATGGGTGGAAGGCCACCACCGTTCCACGAGAGCATAGATTAAGCGGCTATCCGAGTTTCCCGCCTTAATCTACAAAAATTCTTCAAAACCCATATTGTCGACCAACCTTTTCAACGTGGGTACCTCGCAATCCATTGGTACAACTTCAAGACCTTATCCAGTGATCCCCTACATATGATTTTATCTCGGTTATGCAAAAACAATACATTAACATATTAAATTCTCATTCGGGCATTTTGTCGAACATTTGACAAATAACGTTAATAACACATTAATTTTACACAAAAAACTTACCGGGAAATCTTCCGATCGAACGAAAATGTGGACCCAATTGTCCGGGAGGATATCCACTAGGTACAAATCCTCAAGGGTTGGGGCGGGATCATTATCCGGCGTGAGGTGTAACGGCCACATATGCATCGCCAATTCTTTACTTCTTTGTTTAACTTCATCACTTTCATTTCTTCTTGTTTTGGGAATTGAATGACTAGGTCCTGATATTATTAATCTTAGCTTTATGGGATTGAATTACTAGAAGGTGGGGTTTGAGAAACTTGTGTTAGAAGTTGGGTAAACTCGAAGGTGGGGTTTAACAATATGCGAGAGTAGAGTGAAACTAAAGTGACCAATCGAAGGCATTTTATGCAGGCACTACCCGCGCAGTTCTGAACTAAAATAGTGGATTTTAGTTGTAATCCTCGACACAACAAAGTATGTACTACCCTTATTGTAATTTTTGATCATAGTGGATTTTAGTTCTCGAGGGTTGCAAGAAGTTTAGGTTAGCCTAGAGAAAAGCGTTGTCATGCGATAGCTAAAGACCTCAGTGTTGAGGAATCTAGAAGACCTGCTTTAACTTAGACCTTATGTATTAAACTATTAATGGGACCCAATCAAGGCCTTTAGTTGTGAAATGTTTAAATGCATGAACTAGTGAATGAATACTTAGCCATATACTATTCACTGGAGACCAGGACCGAAGTCCTCTTAGAGAGAGACTCTATTGTTGACCCAATCCAGGTAGTAGTAGGTCTCACTCTCATCCAGGTTTTAAGATGTAGGTGAAATCAAACCACATCACCCTAGCTATCCAATCCATAATAAAGGGAATTAGAGACCTAAACCACCCACATCACCCAGTTATCCAATCCAGAATAAGGGGAATTAGAGACCTCAACCACTCAAAGTAATTAATCATAGACTTTGAACGGATAGCTCAAATACAATAAAACTCTAAATATGCATATCCTAGGTGTATACCCTTGGCTAAGCCCTTTAGTTCAAATGGCATAAAACCTACTTATAACATCAATCAAAACCTAAATTCCCTCATAGTTTTAATCTAACTAAAACCACTTAAACCTCCATGTGTTCAGTACCCCACTTACATTTACTACATTATAATCTCTTTATACGTGGGATTATTGATAAACCCTAGAAAACGACTTATCAGGAAGCAATCACAATTATATAATGAACTAAAAAAGCTTAAGTATTAACAAAAATGGAAGGTGTAGAAAAGCAGGGGCAAATTCATAGTAAACTAGCCTGGGCTGGAGCTCGGGGTAACTTCTTGGAAATTTGTTTTTTATTAGTGCCAATTTCAACATTTGCCTACCAATATGGATTATATTATCAAAATATTTAACTAAAATTAACCAAAAATTGATGTTGTGTGGTGGTGTTTATTTTGTAAGTAGCCTTGGTGACTGCGAATTCGAATATCTTCTCTAGTATTAGTTTTTGTTAACCCTAATATTTACGCCAAAATCCCAGTCCCCTAAACTAAAGATCGAGATCTGCCCTGGAATAGAAGGACAACAAAGAATATCGTATTCAGTGATTGACGTATTTAGCTTTCATTATTTTCTTTACTAAATCATGTTTGATGGATTATCGTGACAAAAGCTTTAGTTAATACATATTATTTTTTCATTATTTATTTTTATTAACAAAATAGTCATTTTTCGCTTACTCAAGCTAAGTTATAGACATGAGTCAACTCTAAAACTATTGCTAAAATGATAATCAATTTTAGACAGGAGTCAACTCTAAACATGAGTCATGATTTAATAGGAGACCATAGCTCAAATAACTTTAACATTTGATTAAATGATAATCAACTCTAAAACATAAAAAAAATCCTAACAAAAAAATACTCAAGAACTTCTGTTAAACTCGATTAAGCGATTAATTTATCTTATCAATCTATCTATACTTTTTTACTAAGTTTGTTGAATTTAGAGGATGGAGAGCTCTCCTCACAAATCCCTAAATATTAAAGCTCCTCACAAATCTCTCCAAATCTAGAGTGCCACGTAGCGAGAGTTGTGATAATTAGAGCTGTAATTAATATCTAAAGCTTAAATTATAATTGTAATATTTAAAGTTTTTAAAATGGTAATTAAAGCTGTTAATTATCCTAAAATATGGGTAGTTAACAAAAACCAAAATATCCCCTCTATTAACTTCCTCTACGTTTCTAGTATATTCATCTTCTCCACTACTCCTTTATCTCAGTTCTTCACCATTTTACTTCAATTGAATCTAATATTTTTGTTAAATAATAAAATACATGCCTTCTTTACAACTGAAGATGAGGTAAAAAAATTATGATTTTATTATTTAGTGTTGTAGAATAACGTTTAAATATGTATTTCTTACTCTTTTTGTAGGCTCATTCAGATACTTAGGGTTCATTCTCACTTTTTTCGAAAATCACTTCTTAACCAAGTATGGTGTTTCATGTTTCTCCTAATTTGAACTGGGTTGATCCTTGCAGATTTCTTTCAAGTACATGTTTGTCATACCTTCAAAGGTAATTTTCCATAGTTCTACTCTTGGGTTATGTTTTTTTGAGATTTTCTTCTTCCTTGATAAGTTATAAACGGTTGTAACATTTGGATGTTTTTTCTTTCTTTCCTACAATAGGTATCGAGGGCTGGCCCTTAGGTTTAATGGGCCCTAGGCGAGTTCAAAAATAAGGTCCCTCGCCGAAGATTTTTTTTTGCAGTGCACAATTTCCTGTAAAAAAATTGTAAACAAGATGAGGATTTGAACCTCTAACCTTATGGTAATATCAATCAATCAAACCAATAAGGTAACTTTATTTTATGTTGAATTAGGGGCCCTTTTTCATATAATACTTTATCATTTGAACCCTTAAATTTACCTTAAAAATTATGGGCCCTAGGCGGCCGCCTCTTGCCTATAGCCAGGGCCGGCTCTGGAAGTATCGAGGCTGGAAAAAATTGGGGCTTGCAAGAAAAAACAAGCATTATTTCCAAAGAATAATCACAAGGTAATCCTTTTTTGAGAAAAAAAACAAGCATTAGGTTTTCTCTAGATGTGAAACTTAAGACCTTGTAGTAGCATATTTCCCAGATTCGACAAAGAGAAGCCAACGGAATTTAGTCGAAGACATTTCATCTTTCGAGAAGATGTCACGTCTACGACCACAGTTCTCGACCTATTAAAAATAGTCGTTATGCTTGATCAAATAGAGTCGTTGGGAGATCTGCGAAGTTCGCCCACTACCCCCAAAATAAGAAACATTTTTTTCTTTTTTGTAAACTGTTTGTATCTACTATAAATACAGGTAGAGAATATATTATTCTAGTCCGCAACTTAACTATTCATTCATCCTTACTTTCTTACTAAATAATAATTATAATAACTAGCAACATATTGGATTTTATTACCAAAACCCTCTTCGAGGTCATAGTTTTTCTCAGGCTTTATTGAGTTTCTATGAAAAATCTAGTGTATTTACATTTATTGTTGCATAATCCTTACTAAAGTATTGGCAAAGATTATCCTCTCTTAAAATACACCATTATAATTGGCGCCGTCTGTAGTAATTACCACACTTTTCTTTACAACCTATGATCTAAGAAAGTCCGATGACAATCATGAATCTCTGAAGTGCCTCAAGTACACTGAGGAACCATGAGATCAACCCAAGACCAGAAATAGTCGATCTACCCAGTGCCGTGATTGAACTTAAAAAAATAAAAATTGACAGAGTCCAAAGGCTTGAAGATCAGCGAATCCACGCCCAATCTCTTTAAGTTGAAAGAGAAGAAAGGAGAAAAGCCTTTGGCCAACAAAGTCGACACATAAAAAAGAAATGGAGCATTTACGAAGGCATCAAGACTGACTTCCGACTGTCAAATGTCACCTTCCAAGCCTAGAGTGAACATCGCTCCAGGGCTACTCTGAGAGAAAACCAGTCGAGAGAGGAAAGAGTTTAAATTTCTCGATTCAGATCGAGGAATGCAAACAGGGCTTCTCAACATTCTAGACTCACGTCCTCAGAATCGACAACTCTAGGAAGTCGGCGTACACGCCACCAATCTCCTCCACCACCAATGAGACTACCAGTGAGAGACAAGCTAGGACCCGAAGGATACGGTGACTTTGATCCTCAAGTTGCCACTGCTACAAATATTCAGCAACAATTTATTACTTGGATGACCTGAATAATAAAATCCAAGCCATAAACTCTAGCATGCTATGCTGAAGGTCAGTTCTCGATATGATTGAGATGAACCATATTTCTCCTCATTTTGAAGTCATGCCCATCCCAAAAAATTTCTACATGCCAAAATTTTATCAATATGCAGGCCTCACTGACCCTTTCACCCACGTCCGATACTTTAAAGCTGCAGTTGGATTATAATCCAAACTCGATCACATGTTCTGCATATTATTTAACATGAGCCTTAAAGATGAACCTCTCAGATGGTTCAATACTATTCCCGAAGGCTCTATCATTACATTCAGCCAGCTACAGTGCCTCTTCGAGTCAAACTATGCTCATGCTAAGGAACAAGAGATCACAGTGGATTCCTTGTTCTTTTTCGAGCAAGGTGAGAAATACCTTGACAAGTTTTTACAAGCATTTCCTACAGGAAACACGAAAGATTGAGAATTCAGATCCCAAATTATTGTTCCAGCATTCACTTCCACGCTCCACATTGACTCTAAAGTTATAAAATAACTTACCTTGTACAAGCCAAAGATAGTGACAGAAATGATCGATGTTGTTAATAACTACATCGAATTGGAATAATCCAAAAAGGATAAGATAAAAAGTTCCTCAGTCATCCACTCTAATGAAGAATTTTCGTCGCTTCCTCCAAAGTTAGCCGGTAACGGAACCCCCAAACAGCGCCGAAGAAATACTGACAATGTCAAGAAAAGAGACGAAAAGCCAGACAAACCCGTTCCAATATTGCCTCCTATGACAACCACACTCTCTGCTATCTTACCTACGATAAAGGGAAAAGAAATATATTGAGAAGCGCATGCAATTCCTGATATACCCAACAAACTCTTGTGCCAGTACCACAACGTGCATAGTCACGAAACTGACAACTGTTATTCTCTAATACGGATTTTTTATCGCATCCTACTAGCTGAAAGACTTCACAACTATGTAGTCGACATTCAAAAGTTCCTCGAGGAAGAGATAAAAAGAAAAGAAGTTGAAAAAGAGTAAGGACAAGGCCAAGCTCGCCATCTTTACATGATCAAATTGATAAAGGAAAAAAGAAAAAGCAAGACTCTAGGATTACATCTTGCTGCAAGATGACATCATCAGATAAGTCAGCAAAACTTCTCCCCAGCTTTAGCAAGGTTAAACATCTGTACCATATTTCTTTTAAAAACTGTGACATTAGCCATGTCAAGTACCCACATGAAGACCCTCTTGTCATTATGCTCAAAGTAGAACATGACTACCTACACACCCTTCTCATCGATACATGAAGTACAACATACGTTCTGCTCAAAAGAGTAATTGATGTTCTAGGTCTCAAAGATTCAGTAAAAGCCTCAATAACCACCATCACAGGTTTTAATGGTTCTTAAGAGTCGGCCATAGGATAAATCCCATTGCCAGTTCAAGCGGGATTAGAAACCACTTTCATCAAATTTGTTGTCATAGATGTTGAGTCAAAATATTTGGGAATCTTAGGTCGAAGTTGGCTACATTCGATCAAGACAGTACCTTCGACGTATCATCTGGCCTTGCAATTTCCAACAAATCGCGAAGTCTAAGAAATAAAAGGAAGTTAAGCAGTAGTACGTATGTGCGAGAATACCAACTCTTACACGGTGAAACTTCCGAAAGCATAGCAATTACAACAAGAAACACCCCCCCCCCCCACGTTCGAGCAACATGACATTGAAGTAGTGGACTCCGTTGAACTCGATGAACCCGGATGAAATACCTTTATTAGCTCAAAACTTTCATTCGATGAAAAAGAAACCATGATTTAACTCCTGAAGAAAAACGTTGACATCTTTGCATGGTCTTTTCAAGAGATGCCCGACATTAATCCCTCGATCACTCGCCATAAACTAAACCTCCTTCCAGACAGCAAAGCAGTTGTGTAGAAGCGTCGAAAGTTATTTCACCACCTTCGCGAAGCCGTAAATGAAGAAATTGATAAACTCCTTCGTGTAGGATTTATTCGTGAAATAAAATATCCCAAATGGGTTTCTAACATAGTGGCTATCCCAAAGAAGAATGGGAAAATCAGAGTTTGTGTCAATTTTACAGAACCCAACAAGTTCACACTGAAAGATAACTTTCCTCTCCCGCTGATCCTACAACTCCTCGACTCTGTAGCAGGGTACAAACTTCTCTCAATGATGGATGCAACCTTCAGTTACAATCAAGTTCCTCTCGCCGAAGAAGACAAAAAAAAACAATTTTTGTCACAGAAAGAGGTCTTTACTGTTACGCAGTAATGCCTTTTGGATTAAAGAACGCAGGAGCCACTTACAAACGCCTGGTTACAAAAATCTTTAAAGATTATTTAGGTAAATCATAGAGGTATCATCGATGATAAATCTGCAAGAGCTTAAAATGAGATGATCATTGTAATAACCTATAACCAATCTTTGACATCTTTCGTACCTACCAGATGAAGCTCAACCCAGAAAATACCAATCTTGTTTTATCGGGTAATTTTATGGGATACCTGGTTAGTAAGAGGAGAATCGAAATCGATCAAGCATAATCAAAGTCATGGCAATGCTATCTCTTCAAACCAAAAAAGATGTACATAAATTTACTAGCAAAATTACAGCTCTTCACAGGTTCATCTCCAAGTCATCTGATCAATACAACTTCTTTACCTCCTTCTTCGTGGAAACCCAACTCTACTGTCCAAAAATATCCCAAGGAATCATTTGGACCCTTGACTGTGATTAACTTTTTAAGATCTTAAAAAATATTTAGGGCATCCTCCTATAATGAGTACTCCTGTTGATGGTGAAACACTGATAATATACTTATTAACCACCGATGATTCAATTAACTCTGTCCTTATTCGAGAAGACGATGGTGTAGAAAAACCAATCTACTTCATCAGCAAAACTCTCATGCCTGCTGAGAAAAGATATACAACAACTAAAAACAACTACTCACCTTGGTATACAGCTATCGAAAACTTTGACCCTATTTCCAAGCTCATCCCATCAAAATCATAACCAAGTTTCCTCTAAAATTTATACTCTCTAAAAAAGAAAAATCTCGAAGAGTTCAACAATGGTATGTATCCTCGGTGAATATGACATCTCTTCGAGCCTTAGATATCTTTAAAGGACAAACAAAGCTGATTTCTTAGAAGATTTCAGTCGAAGACCCCAATTGGGAAGAACTCGAAGAATACTGACCGATGACTCCATCTGAACTGGACGTATAGTCACGAAACACATGATGGAAACTCTTTACTGACGAACTTGTTGGACCATGAGGATCAGGAATCGACATCATCCTTGTTACACCGTCAATCATCGCATCAAGAAGGCTATTAACTCAAGTTTTATGCCACCAACAATGAAATAGAATATGAACTATCCTTCATGGACTGGATCTTGCTATAGAACTTGGGGCGAAAGAAATAGTTATTTACGTCGACTCCTTACTCGTCGCCAACCATTACAACAAAATATTCAAAGCATTAGGCAAGATGGTTGATTATGCAGTCCTGGTCGAAGAGAAAATGAACAAATTCAAAAGCAATAATCTTTTACCTCCCTCGAGCCGAGAATCGCCACGCTGACGCATTAGCATACATTGCTGCAATGCTTGAAGGCAGTAAAAAGAGGGATTTTGGACATCAAGGTCATAGAACGTTCTAGTCTCGATATCAACTATACGATGCAAATCAATGTTACTGAAGATGACGATGCAGAAGATTAGAGAAGACCATTCTATGTATACCTCAATTTCAACATCCTCCCAAGTAACAAAGAATAGGCCCGATTACTCTTAGCTAAATGTCATCGATTCACAGTTCAAAATAAAATCTTATATCATATCACATTAGGAGGGCCACTTGTTGAATGCATCTCTCAGAAACAAGCCCAAGTCAAAATCAAAGAACTTCACGAGAATCTATCTGCGCAACTCACATTTAGGGACGATCATTGGCACAACGGCATTCACTCAAAGGTTATACTGGCCAAAGATGAAATAGACTACGAAGACTTTGTTCGTAAGTGCTATAAATGCCAATCCACACTCAAGACATCAAAAGCCCAGCACTTGACTGCACATTAACAATGTCCTCTAGACATTCAAAAGATTGGTGATCGATATCATTGGACCTTTTAACCCAGCATCGGGAAACTGAAAGTTCGCTCTTATGGCAACAGACTACTTCACCAAATGGGTCGAAGCAGTACCTCTATGTCACACTGATAAAAATGAAGTTATCAAGTTTCTTTGGGAACACATCATAACCATTTGGCAGCCCACAAATAATACGATCTGATAACGACAAGCAATTCATCAGCAACAAAGTGCTTAACTTCCTTCATAAATATAAAATTTAACTGTCTACTTCGATACCATACTACCCTCAAGAAACTGGCCAAGCTGAAGCCATTAACAAAAGCATCAAGTTAGGGTTACGCAAGTGCCTTGACGAGAAAAAAGGTAGACGGGGTGGATGAGCTACTTAGTGTCTTGTGGGCATACCCGAGAACTCCTCAAACATACGGGTTGTACACCATTCATGATGGCCTTCGGCACTGAAGCAGTCATACCTTCAGATCTCGATCTACCAAGTACTCGAAGAAAAATCTAAAATGAGATAACGAACTCAGAGTCCTCTACAACCTCAACTGGATCGAAGAAACCCAAGACCAAGCCATTGCAACTTAGGGTGATACCATGACACTCTCAAAAAAGCTTACAACAAAAAGGTAAAAAAAAAAGTCAAAAAAGAACATTCGGCATTGGTGACCTTGTCCTTCGATGCATCTAGGACAGTACTCGACCTAAAAATATGACAAGTTGTCTGAGAACTGGGATGGACCGTACATTATCAGCAACAGGAATGGCAATGGGACATACTGGTTGATAATTGAAGATGAAATACAACTCGAATATCTATGGAATACAGTCCAACTGCAAATGTTCTACAAATAACCGATATTGAAAATTTCAAATAAAGACATCTTTACTATCGTTTATATCTTTTTCACTATTATTCGCTTAGTATCGATACATACTTAACAAATATACATCACAACTAACTTTTATCTCTTTGACAAATGCCTATCCAATTACAGGATAACCTTGTTTGTATTTTATTACTTGTCGAACAAAACATGTCATGTACTTTTGTTTCTTTTTTCTCACAACCCAGATATCCTTAAAGAAAAACATCAGATCATCATTCTACTTCAAATACGCCATCAGATGGCCCTCTTTCGATCATCTCAGATACTTGCTCCAAGCAGCATCTCTGCATATTATCTCCATTACTATCTAATGCTATCGATCTTGTCAAATAAAAACACTTAGCATAAATTTTACAAAAGCTTTGCATCAAATACTTTCAAAATATTATTCGACAAAACATCAACATAAAGCATTCAAGAAATAACAAATATTGTTTCGGTCCCATCGACCATTTTTATATCTTTCATAAAAACAAACACTTTCAAAATATCATTAACTCTGTAGGTGGAAAGATTGGAACATCAACTTTCACTCGTACACCTGAAGTTACTCATCTAATATTTCCTCTGCAAGAATACCCTCGGGGATAGTCACCACAGGAACTTCAGTGCTTCAGGCGCCTCAAGTACTTTAGGCGCTTCAAGAACTTTGTCCTCCGCGTCTGAATCCAGGAAAAATAATTGCCAGCAATAGCCAACCGTTTATAAAAATCTCTCCTCTCCTCCTTCTCCTCGAACTGTCCAACAAAATTAATCTTTATACACTTGAGTAGGTCAAGATTATCTCAAATAGCTTCAGCCTTCACCTCCTCCAAAACCTTTGCGTGCTCCACTTTATCGCTCTCCGAGCGGATATAATCTTTTCTCGAACATTACTCTCAAAATTGGTTTTCTGCAGAGACATACCTCATCTATTTCATTCGCGAGGTCGACCCTTATCTCCTGGACCTCTTTCATCTTCTCCATATCCCAAGTTTTCTTTGCCTCACAAAGCGCAACTTCCTTCGCCTTCCCGGCTTCAAGCTTATACTTACCCAATCTCGCCTCCAATTTCTTTTTCTCCTCAATCAAATTCTCTTTCTTCGTCACTAGCTTCTTCTCGATATTTTTATATGCGAGAAGCTGGTTTGCCATAGTACCAACACCAAGAATGCGAGGTTTGGCCCCGATCAATAACTTCTTGATCTGCATTATAGTCATAATATGAGTTTTCGAATGAGACACTAAATTCTTTAATCAAAGCAAAACAGAAAAATGTATAACCTTATTCATGTTTCGGTGGCCCTCGTTGAGAAAAGTAGAAAGGTTTTCTGTCCCCACCAGACAATCATCAAATTCCTCCTCCAAAGTAGTCGTCCCAGCCATATATGCCTCCATGGTCTGTTGGACCTCAGTTTCTGACTCCTCGACGAACTTCTTCTTCGTTGACTTAGAAGATGCCTTCTTCTTCGGCAACAAGTTAGTAGCCAATTTAGGAGGTCGACCATCCGGAACACCAGATGGTGTCACATCAACTTTTTCCCCCGCTTCAGTAGTAAATCTATAAGAAGCCCTCTTTGAGGAAAGGACGGGGGCAACAACCTGGCTGGCAACCCTCTTTTTCCTTCCTTTTTTGAAGGTTTTCGTCGGCATAACATCTATTTTTGCAGTTACAGAATCTGTGGTGTAACCACTAAGTGACAGATTATTGAGGGGAATGCTCGAGTCTGCAACTTTCTTATTTATCGCAGACATCTTCCCGTCGATAACCAAAATTTTTATCCCTTTCGCCTGAGTTATGTTTAAACCAGCTTCTTGAAATAAACAGTTCACCTTCTTTTGGTCGACCACCAATTGTCGATCTGACCAAAATAACCCTCCTGATATTGTACAACTTTTATGAAATACCGAGTTTCTATCAATATCCTTAAAGCTGCACGAAGACAAAAAATAACCAAAAGTTAAAATACTAGATTCATACAAACAACTCAAAACTTCGACATGCATTTACCTAACCATAAACCTAAATGGACAGTCTTCCTTTTTAGAGGTTCCCCTGGATTTTCCAATCAAATTCGTAATTCCTCGACACAAGGAGACATTCCTCGAAATACTACCCCCTGTCGATACCATCTCGTAAAAAAGACGTCCCCTCAAGAACCTCGCCAAATACTTGTACCCTAACTTTGATGGATTTTGTTTAAGTGTGAAATACACACATAAATCATCTACAGTGATTAACTCATTCCCACTCGCCTTTAATCAATCGCTTATCACTATACATGCCCGGAAGAGGTCATACACATTGGGGTTAAACTAACCGGGCGTAACATAAAAAAAATTCAAAAACTTTTCCTGATTAGTTCGTAGAGGCAGCTTTAG
>JACGCM010002658.1:0-29563 GCA_014058105.1 Kingdonia uniflora
AATATTAGTGTGATGGAATTGCATTTCAGGAGGATTCTTGGAAGGGAATTCTGTTGTTAGCGTATCAAAGCCTTGAGTGGTGTATGGGGACTTGATATATCCCCTTTGTATGTTTTCAAGAGTACATTTGCAGAAGATATTCAACATTCTGAGACGAATGAGGAGATATTTGGTGTTCTTTCCTTTGTTTTTTGGACATTGACATTAGTTCCTCTATGCAAGTATGTGTTCATTGTTCTTAGAGCTGATGACAATGGAGAAGGTAAGTGTTAAAATACTCTAGAGAGATCTTTTAGATTTTTCTCTTTCAATATGCTTTGATATTAGTATGATATTATATAGTAAAGTGGATCAAGTATCAAATTAAGCGTCAGCATATATTTTGATGTAGTTGGCCGATATATTCACGTTGAAACTATCCAAACTGTTTTTTTTTCAAATAATTATGATACGGATTACCGTTCTATCTGTAAGATTGTCATTTTAATAGATATATTGCAATATTTCAATGGACATAATGGTATGTTGATACATAAATGTAGTATTTTCTTGTCATGGCTTTGCAGGTGGCACTTTTGCTCTTTATTCCTTGATATGTAGGCATGCAAATGTAAGCCTTCTTCCAAACAAGCAAGTTGCAGATGAAGAACTTTCTACATATAAATTAGAAAATCCTCCAAAGACCAAACATAGCTCGAAAGTTAAATTTTTTTGGAGAAGCACAAGATCTTGCACACTGCTTTGTTAATCTTGGTTTTGCTTGGTACTTGCATGGTAATTGGAGATGGAGTCCTCACTCCGGCAATATCTGGTATTATTTCCTCTCCAACTACACAAGCTTTCATTTGCCTAAGTCTTTCTCTGGTATTATCTTATCTACAAGATTTACCTCTTTATCCAGTTTTCTCTGCGGTATCAGGCCTAGAGTTATCCATGTCCAGCAAACACCATCTATGTAAGATTCTCAGTCTTTAAATTGTATTTCTTGTCCTATTTTATTAATAACTTGTAAACCCATCTAAAGTGTAGTCAAGGGGGTACTTGTAAAGATAATCTTGTAATATCATGGATGTCATCCTTCCCAAACTCACCTAAATTTGATGCTTCCGACCCCAACAAATATGGAACTTGATTTTTGCGAAATTTCCGGAAAAAAAATCATCTTCTAATCCTATTTTCTATCAGATGGAAGTGTGACATTAGTATACTTTTTTGTGAGGATGATCTTAAAGACATGGTGATATCATCTTTATCAAAAAATATAATTTTCAATTATTGTCTATTTGGCTTCAATAGCACGGCATCATTTGGTGAATCATATTGGTTACCCAACCTATGGTCAAAGTGATAGGCATGGGTATTGATGATAGGGACAATTTATTAGGGTGTCAGAGACATTAAGAAGACCCATTTAGCTATGGTACTTTTATGGAGATAAATTTTGACACAGACACAGTAGCCAAAGGCATCCAGTTACTCTGTTAGTGGATATGGTTTTATAGGAAGAGTTATTGAGACAGGTTATTGCTAGTGTGACCGTATGCATCGTTCTTTATCAGTTTTTTCTTACTTTTTCGTAGTTCACTTTCATTTCCCCGACCCGGAAGTATTGGGTAGAAATACTTTATACTCTTCTCTATTAAGACTGGCATGACCAAGCCCCTTATAGCTTATTTGTGATGCTCTTAGTCTTTAGAATTAGACATCAAATTCATGTGCGAGGTTGTGTATAGTCAACATAGATAGGATCCAGGAAAATACTCTTAAATTTATAGCGGAGTACGGTATAAGTAGCATTTTATGTATGATTGGATAAATAGACGGCAGTCTTTTTTCCTAACATTGCTGATCAAATGCATGCTATGTTCACAAGTTCAATTAGTACTCATAACAAATATTTAATTGCATGTGGCCTTTTTCACACTGAGCCCTTTAGTAATTTTCTGGCTGTATCCCTATATGCAGATGCTGTGGTTCCAATCACTTGCTTCATACTAGTGTGTTTATTTGCATTACAACACTACGGCACTCACCGAATTGGATTCATTTTTGCGCCAATTGTGCTGGCTTGGCTTTTGTGCATCAGTGCCCTCGGGTTATACAACATACTACGGTGGAATCCACATGTTTATCAAGCTCTATCCCCGTATTACATGTATAAGTTCTTGAAGAAGACAAGAAAAGGTGGCTGGATGTCTTTGGGTGGAATTTTATTATGCATAACAGGTACACTCTTTGTCTTGAACTTTACCCCGTGGTTTTGTATCTCTATGGACGTTAAACTATCTTCTTCTGGTTTGCACTCACAAAGCAGAGTGAGTATAAAGCTTCTAAATGAAGTTGATTATATTTACAGGCTCAGAGGCAATGTTTGCAGATCTTGGGCACTTCTCATACACCGCAATCCAGGTAATTACGGTCAAGATAGTTACTTCAGGATTCTTGCTAATTTTTGATCTTCTTACCTTAGTTATTGTCCATCTGCAGATTGCCTTCACTTTTCTGGTTTACCCAGCACTTATTTTGGCATATATGGGTCAAGCCGCTTTTTTGTCAAAGCATCACCAATTACAAAGCAGTTACCAGGTCGGGTTTTATGCCTCTGTTCCAGGTAAAATTTGTATTTGTTCTCTTCTTACACACATTTAGGATGTTATTTGTGATGCCAATAACTAAACAATCTTCACCTCTAGACATGCAGATATAGTTCTGCAACGGGTCAATATGGATGAAGTCGACAAAATTTTGATATCTCAATTAAGAACATTAAAACAGCATTCTTAACTGGAAGGACCATATCAGTTCCAGTCTAAAGAAACATCTCTATTCTATTATAAGCACAAATAAAAATTATTAGAATTACTTGAATTGTAGGGCATAGTGACTATATAAAGACCAGAGAGTTTCAAAATGAATCTTTAACACAAAAGTTGGAAAATGTATGATGCGGTCAATTCTGCAACACTTAGATGAGTTTATGTGATCATTCGGTAATCCGGAGAATCATTTGATTATATGCCTATAGCTTCGTGTTACCGTTTTTGAGAAAATCGGCACTTATTTTTTGCAGAAATTCTAGAAAATATTTGAAAAGCTTGTCAGTTTTGTCACTAAGCTTAGGGATGGCCAATTTTATAATCATGAAGTGGATATTATAACTTACTTGGCCGAAGTATGACACACTCAATTGTTTGGCTGCAGTAGTTGTAAGGTGGCCAGTACTGATAATTGCTATCCTGGCTTCAGTAGTGGGAAGCCAAGCAATCATTAGTGGAACATTCTCGATCATCAACCAGAGCCAGTCACTTGGGTGTTTTCCGAGAGTCAAGGTTGTTCATACCTCGGATAAGGTACATGGACAAATCTACATTCCTGAAATCAACTGGATGCTCATGATACTCTGTATCGCTGTGGCTGTTGGATTTAGGGACACAAAGCACATGGGGAATGCATCAGGTAACTACACTTTCATTGAATATCACAAAATGTTAAGAAGGAGATCATTCTTTACTACCCTAGTTTGTAAAGATTAGTCCTGTTTGTCAACAAGTTTTGAAGTAACATAAATTTCCTGTAATGCAGGGCTTGCAGTAATGACGGTGATGATAGTGACTACATGCCTCACTTCCTTGGTTATTATCCTGTGTTGGCGTAAGCCCCCTATTCTAGCTCTTGCTTTCTTACTTTTCTTTGGTTCCATTGAGATACTCTACTTCTCAGCTTCCCTTATCAAGTTCCTTGAAGGAGCTTGGCTCCCCATTCTTCTAGCTCTCATTCTCATGACGGTGATGTTCGTTTGGCATTACACGACTATCAAGAAATATGAGTTCGACCTCCACAATAAGGTTTCCCTGGAATGGCTTCTAGCTTTGGGCCCTAGTTTAGGAATTTCTCGAGTCCCCGGGATAGGGATAGTATATACTAATTTAATCTCCGGCATCCCTGCAAACTTCTCTCGGTTTGTCACTAATCTCCCTGCCTTCCACCGGATTCTGGTGTTTCTGTGTGTTAAATATGTAACCGTTCCTTACGTGCCTCCCGATGAGAGGTATCTTATAGGCCGTGTGGGTCCAGCAACTCATAGGTCCTACAGGTGCATTGTCCGTTACGGTTACCGGGACGTGCATCAAGATGTCAATTCATTTGAGACCGAGCTCGTTGAGCGACTTGCTGAATACATCAGATTAGATGGTTCTCAGAGCCCCGGGATTCATGAAAGAATTATAGAGGACGGTTCACGGTCTGCCGAGTCAACAGGTGAGTGCAGATTGACAGTGATTGGGACCATGGCATTCTCGGGCAATCCAGCTTTTGAAATGGAGGGGAGTGTTCATCCGCAAAGTGTGTCAGTTGGTTTCCGAACCGTAGACAGTGTAACGGACATGATAGAGATGGAACATGTTGCTTCAAATGAGAGAAGGGTGAGGTTTGCTATTGATGACGACTCCGAAGAAACTCGTCCAGAAATGCGGATTTTAGAAGAGTTGGAAGAGCTTGGGGCTGCTCAACAAGCGGGAACCGCTTTCATTCTGGGTCACACACATGTGAAAGCGAAGCAAGGTTCATCGATTTTTAAAAGAGCAGCGATAGATATTGGATACAATTTTCTGAGAAGAAATTGCCGGGGACCCGATGTGGCACTTCGAGTCCCACCCGCATCCTTACTCGAAGTCGGCATGGTTTACATTGTTTGAGCTTTAACCTGTATCTAACTTCTTGAGTACTCCAACTAACTTATGCATTGCTTTGGGGAGAAAGGCGCTAATGCTATTGTACATTTTGGAACAAACAGATCTTACATTTCAGAGTATATATTTAGCCGAAAAAGCTTTAAATTCATTGCTAAAGTTCAGAGTAAATGATTTGTAGCCTTTCGATTTCTCCCTTAGCCGATCTCTCCTTTTAAGGTTCGCCTAAATTAAACACAACACACATAATGAAGAGGAATAGGCATTGAGAACTCCAAATCCCGAAAAAATCTTGAACTACTTCATCTTCATCCTTTGAGTTACATTCATGAGAGGTTTTGTAACTAGCATTATAAGCTAAGCTAAGAGCACCTTCACATCAAGGTATGCGATTCTGGTTCGGCATGCTGGTATACATGAATCTCATATTGTGTTCGTCCAACAATGAGTTACGGTTATTCAACCGCGCGCTACTGAACAATTCAGCGCTATCCCAAAAACCAAATCATTTGGTAAAACAATAAACAAATTAATTCATCAAAAAGCTGAATTATATGTCAACGTGCGATGAACCGTTTAGCTTTTGCCACATGTATTTAAAAGAATGCGGGCACTCAACGGTTCAACGCCCATATGGTATGCGAATACTCTTCACCAAGTTCAAGTTTCACATATTTTAAAGGGGTATGAGGGTGAGTATGTTGAACCCCATACCCCTGTTGGAAGGGTTTTTTGCAAAAGTATGTAAAAACCGTAACAGCATACCATGTTGTTGTAGGTGCTATAAAGTAACCCAATAAAAATTCTTTACAGCCACCAACACTTGTTACTGGAATACTAGTCTAACAGGTTGTTTGTTTTTTCACAAAGTCAAACTCTGAGTCTGTTCCAGTGATTTGGACTAACTCATCGCACTTAGAGGTGTTATTTTTTTGTATAGACTTAGATTATTTTCACTTAAAACTGTCATCTCCACTCAGATCCAATATGCCATCTGAGTTTAAGTATGAGTCGGAGTCTGATTTTCTCTCCACTCAGATTCAGACTCAGATCAACTCAGAGCAAAAAAAACAAACGGCCCCCAGTCACCTCGGTCACATCAGACATTGTTAGGAGTTGACACGTGCACCCCTTATTAATGTGGACCAATAATATGTAAACACGTGGCTCGTCACACTAATTGCCCAGTAGTTCGGCTTTTAACAAAACCCTAAATAAAATCTCAATCGAGAAGTTATTTAGATTTGAGAGAGAGATCTGAGTGAAGGTATGTTGTTCTTCTCTCTTTAGTTATATTTGCTTATTATATGATGCCCTAAACCTGCATTTTGTTCAGTTTTATAATTAGGGTTTATAGTGCTTTAAATTAAGTGAACCTTGAACCATATTTAATTGCAATTTTATACTGTTCGGTTTGTAGTCAACTATGATTGACTTAGTGTTGACCAGTAGAGAACTTTTGTAAGGGGGGGGGGGTGGTTTACTTTTTATTTATACGAGATAGTTTTTGATAGAAAACTACTTACGCTGAAGCGATTATCAAAAAGACAAACTATTTTGATTGATTTAAAATTGAAAATAAACTAGATCTTTTTATGTAAGGCTAAACCTTTCTCTCACTAAAACTAACATTAAAAAATAAAGCTAAAAGAACTTTCTTTTTATAGGCATAAGGAGGCTCATTACAATTAGAAAGTAATTAGGAAACACAATTTAGGATAGAATACCATAATCATACTACTAATATGAATTACTAAAATAATTACTAAAATAGAGAGTGGCCGGGTGAAATGCGTGGAAATAATCCGACGTGCTTGCGTAGAGATGACCCGACAACCTATCAGTTTCGTAAGCCTTTTTCAAGAGTTCCCAATATGAATTGGTCAATTAAACCGTTTTAAATTTTCCCAATCAAGAAATATCATTACTTTTAACATTGACAGGGTGATATTGTTGTTTCAGATCAATGGACAAGAATCATTATGCCGTCCATGATGGAAAGAATCCAGGGCTTTATGATTCGTGGCCTAATGCAAAGGCACAAGTGGACGGGAAGCCAGGAAATTGTTATGAGAAAGTCGATCCTTCAGGCGAAGCACCAGATAAAAAGTATGTCGTACATGAAGGGAGTAAACCTGGGGTTTATGATTCCTGGCCTCAAGCACATGCGCAAGTGACAGGCTACCCGGGGTCTGATTTTGAAAGGGTAAAATCTTCAATATATGGGTCGACAGAGGAATCCAAACAGGAAGGTAACCATTGATTAGTTTGCACTCATTTATTATTTTTCCGGTTATTTCATCTTCAACATATAACGAAAAATAAGTTAGTTGGTAAACATCAAAATATATATGTATTATCTCATAGCAATGACAAACATGATCAAAAATATTAAAGAATGTAACGAGAA
Source organism: Kingdonia uniflora (assembly GCA_014058105.1). NCBI lineage: Eukaryota > Viridiplantae > Streptophyta > Magnoliopsida > Ranunculales > Circaeasteraceae > Kingdonia > Kingdonia uniflora. Next base: position 7,099 of record JACGCM010002658.1, read on the forward strand.
AAGTAGTTAATACCTGTAAAATGAGGACATAAATTTAGGCAACTGTATGGATGTGTGAAAATTTCCCCTATGGTGAAAATGTCGGTGTGATAAAATATGTCAAAATATTAAGGGACGAACTGCTCTGTTTGTAATGCATGTTTTGTACATCATGATACACTCACTATTTATAGGTTACAACGCATCTGTACAATTATTCGGTCTCAAAACTGTTTTGTGGCAGAAAATTTGATGAATAGCACAATGAAACTCTTGTAAGAGTTGCACCTTAGCATCCCTACATTTAAATAACCCCAATATATATTAAGAAGCATCTAAAATTTGGTTGTGGTATCCTCTAAAGGTGGCTTAACATATGTTCTTGTTAAAGGGAATGTATGTAAATACCCATGACCCTGTTTACCTTGCCTCCTGGGAGAAATCCTGCCATCGCCACTACTTGTGGCATGCTGGTGATTCACGTGTACCATGTGTTAACTGTTAATGTTAATCATCCTTTCCTTAGATTAATTTCTATATATTCACTCGCAAGATGTGAGCTTATCTATGTATTGTTGTGCATACCCAATGTCTGGTTGAACGTATTGCCATAGACATGTCAGCATCTCTTCATTTTTGTCTATGTACTTTTTCCCAAAACTATTCCTAATTATTCATCTCTTCTCAGTTCTCTCTCTATTTCTGAGCATTGTCTATTGGTCTGTACTTATCTTTCTTATTGTTTTCTTAGTATGCTGAAAATGGGAAGCAGTTAATTCATTGATATTTATGACCTGTTTTAAGATATTGGACGTTTTCATTTTGTAGTCCTTGCTCTGGCATTTATATCCTGTTCTCTCCCTTGATAATGTACAACAGGTCAGTCTGGTGGCAAAAACGTTGATGAAGAGGATGTGTCTGATTCTGGCGAGGAAGATAGTGATGACGGAAGTAGTATTGGGAGTGACGAAGACGGAGTGGATACTGATGATTCTGATGACAATGATGATGTGGATGACGATAGCGAGGCTGACGATAGTGATGATGACGACGACATGGAATCTGATTCTGGTGAGGAAGATAGTGATGATGGTAGTGACGACGATGATGCGTATGATTCTGATAATTAAGATACAAACAAGTTGGCTTAGGATGTTTGATACTTTATATTACAGTTCAAGCTCTTTTTTTTTTTTTTTGAACTCTTAACTAGTATATAATTTTGATTTTGAAATTAATTTTACATATTCTTTAGCATATACAGTACTAGTTTGCTGTTTCCTATCCATTACAATTGTTTGTAGGGATATCTAATACTGTACAGGTACAGTAATAGAGTAGCTAAACTCGACAGTCCTGAGAGCGGAAAATACAGTTTCAATATTAGTATCCTTATCAAATATGCACAATGGTCAAATCCCAAATTCCTGTTTATCAATCCGTTCAAATGTACGACAATGACGCTCAAACACTAATATGGCAAAAGACATTTTTTGCTGGCCATTTCTATTGAGCTTCTCTGGCAAAAGAACTCCAAAGTATGAATTGATTGTTTAACGAGTCATTTAATGGTTAAAGATTACAAAATTTGAATGTTATGAATGGTTGCAACTTGCAAATTTCTTTTACCAGCACCAGCCTAGTAGTGGTGGAATAGACCGATTTGATATCACCCTTCAAAATCGCAAAAACTGTATAATATGGATTCCAAACATTCATGATTTGTGTCCAGTGAACAATCTCTCCAAGGATTGAGAAATATGCTCTATTAATTGTGAACTAATGATGAACGGCCAAACGAACTTCTGGATTTTATAAAAAAAGATGCTCTACTAGAAATATTCGTTTTATTTGTACGCATATTCCCCAAAAAGAGGATCGTATTGTGAAAGTATCTCCCAAAGTACCTCCCTCATTGGGTTGAAAAAACCCAAATTCAACTGAGTGAGGTTCAATTTCATCCAACGGTACCTCAGTTGGTTTTCTCAACATGCACCTAAATGTTAGGCGCATATTTAATTCGTTAAGTGTTAGGTGCCTGATTAGAAACAATGGGTGCCTAATCTGGACATAAAAAACAAGGTTGGAAGCAAGGCTCAACCTTCTTTTTAAGGAGAAAACCCCTTTTCTCTATCAGTGTTTTCTAAGGTTTCATGTTTATTCTTGATAGTACATCACATCACATGCATGAATCTTGTTTCTTTCTTTAAGATGGCCTAGATCTTTTTTAGGGCTTCTTATGTTGATATTTTGTATCAATTTGCCCTAGTAGATGTACTATAGTTAACAATACTCTTCCTTCATCGGGATGTTGGCCTTGAGACTGGAGTTAAATGTTAGGATTCTTGTTTGTTACACCATTAGAGCATCTCTAACAGAGTGGTATGGTGTAACGTTTTTAGCATACTCTTGCAAAAACCACCTCCAACAGGAGTATGGGGTTCAGCATACTCACCCCCATACCCCTCCAAAATATGCGAATCCTGAACTTGACGAGGAGTATGCGCATACCGCCTAGGCGCTGAACCGTTCAGGACCCAACAATTTTTTAAATACAGTTGTCTAAGGGAAAAATAATAATTAATAAATGTTAGGCGCTAAAAAACATATCATTTGTCTTTTTGGTGTTAGGCGCTGAACCGTTAAGCGCCCAGTAGAAAAAACGTAATTTTTTGTTGGACCAAAACAGTATGCGAGATTCTGGAATACCGGTATGGTAAACCGGAACTGCATACTGTTCTGTTGGAGATGCTCTTACATACAGCATCAGTATGCATGTTTAGCCATCAATATTATGTTATATTTACTAATACTTCTTCAAGACGATATCTTGTTTTGTTTCAGAAAAATGGACAAGAAGTATGCTGTTCACGAAGGAAAGATCCCTGGAATTTACAATTCATGGAATGAAGCTAAGCAACAAGTATCAGGGTACTCTGGAGCCTGTCACGAGAAGGTTAGCTCTTCGGGAGAACCTTCAGAGAAGCAGCATGTTGTTTACGAAGGAAGGAACAAGGGAATCTATGATTCACGGTCTGATGCACATTCACAAGTGGTAGGACACCCCGGTGCTGATTACGAAAGGGCAAGGTCTTCTTCAGAAGCTAATAGTAAGTACGACAGTTATTTGAAGACTCAAGGATCCTCGAACAATAAGTCCTCTAAGCAAGGAGGAAGTTATAACTGATGGCAGTGTTTCATCGGTTGCCGAACATAGTAATGGTCTATACAACTGCTTGTGGTCACTGTTTTTGTTACTTTGGTTGTTTGGTAATAATGAAGTAATCTTTTCATGGTGTGATATATTTGTTAGTATTTGTTTTGTCCACAATTTGTCTTGCATTTCCTAACATGTTGGTTTTATTCTTCAAGCAACTGCATGACAGATGATGAACTAGGATTATATGATATATGTGTCATGTTGTTTAGGATACTTCACTGAGAGCTATTAGTATGTTCAGCTTGCACATTACATTTAGATTAAATCGTATGAGTTAAATCTCGTATACAAGTTTCTCAATGATTTACATGATTTATCTTCCAGTGAATGGGAACAATGCTTAGTTTCTCATTGATTTATCATCCAGTAAATGGTAACTAAACAATGCTTATCGAAATGGTGATGCAATAACGAACAAGTTTTTTGTTTGTTTTTTTGATAACTTTGACATTGCATAACCAAGGAAACAAAGTATACATTACATGCTCATGTGCAACATGACTAGATAAAAACAATCAGGTAGTCCTAAGTATGGCCCTTTCTACATGCCCTCCAAGAAATCTGCAACAGCTAAATTATCCACAAGCACCAAAAGATTGAAGGTTGTTAGAGCTTCAAGGCTAACCAGTGGATGGCCCTTGTTTTTGCCTCTTCAACGGGGTTGCTTTGTCTTCTCGAGTGGGGCTGCAAGAATACATTGCTTTTGAGGATTAAACAAGCAGAAAACTATTCCTGCATTTTCAGTGTTATAGTCCCAAGCAGCATCACTCATAAGAATATTTAAGTCCTTATGCAAATAGTTTTTGAATTATTTTTCGAACTAGCTCAGATCCTATGATTGGTGGAGAAAGAAGAACATTATAGCATTTCTTAAAGTACCTCACTCAATTAGAGCATCTCCAACAGTGAAAAAATGGGTTTGGTGGGGTTTGCTTAAGCATACAAACCCAAACCCAAACCCAAATCCAAATCCAAATCCAAACTTAAACGTTTTCCAACAGTGAAAAAATGGGTTTGGGTTTGATGATGTGGCGCTGTCATAACTCAATTGGGTGTGAGCTCCTCATACTCAAAAAACGAGTTTGGCGTACTTTGATTGGTGTTTTGATTACCGCGCGGGCTAAACATATTTTTATTGATGTGTGAGAGGAAATGAATAGTTGTGCGGAGTAATGAATACCGCGCGGACTAAATTTTAAAAAAATAAAAATTATAACTCACACCCACTACTGGGAGACAAGAGTTTGGGTTGGGTGTGTTTGGGTCTGGCATGTGAGCCAGGAGAACCAAACCCACATCCAACTGCAGGAGAAGCTCTTAGTAGGAAATAAAATCAAAAAAATTAAGTGAGGGCCAACAGTACCTCATTTGGTTTTTTGAGGGTTTTCAAAAAGTAAATATTTTAAAGACGGAAGGGGCCCACATAATTAAAAAAATAAAAATAAAAATAGTAAAATTTGTCCACGTGCCCCTCTCTTTGGGGCGGCAAATTTTCTTCCAAGTGAATTTTGTTATTTCGAGAGCTGTTAGTGCTCCACATGAAACGAGCGTTAATAGAATCCAGCTTTCTGCAAATCTTAAGGGGAAAGGGGAGCCTTGTCAATAATCTATTTATTTGTCTCTAGCCCCTTACAATGTTATTCTCACTGCAAAGTTCTGTATGAACTATAAAGTGATGTTATATACACATCAGAATAAGCACATCCAAATATATTATATGATTACTTAGCCTTTAATTTCTTCAAAACTTTTATTAAGAACCTCAAAAATCGTTACAAAATTCTCATTACATAGTTCAGTATGAACTATACAGTGCTCTTACCCAGGGCTATTAACCATAACACATTCCGTAAATTACAGAGGAAGAAAACAACTTGAGAGATGCAAATAAACTAAAAGGTTTTGAGACATTGCTTTGTTAGGGCCTTTTCCTGTTAGGAAAGACCCTCCAAAAATAAGAGTATGCTGCTTATTGTAGCGAGCACACGGTATTCTTTAGTAAAAGGCGAAAGAATAGTTCGCTTTGTGCTCACCACGCAGCTGCTTAAGTTTAAATTACCACAAAATGCCCAATCTATAGCTATTCGCATTTGCCAGATTTTTATAAACTCTCAATGTGGGACTAAATATCTGAACATTTATATTTAAATTCTGCATTTTAGTTTTCTACACTTGGTAATCACAATAATTTAGAACAGGAATGTAGCATTGTTTCGCTTTGTGAGTGGTTATTTTTCAACCTCAAAAAGCATAGATCAAAAATCTTGTATTATTTTGTACTAGTGACAATCAGCCCATGCTCGCACGGGCGAAATTTAGTTATGATGAACATTATACAGTTTTGTAATGAATATTAATATGGGTACATACCACATACTGATTGTTGCAGTAAGCCAGTAATACATAAATTCTTGACGTAATCATCACGGTCAGGCGCTAATTTTGGTTGGAGGGTTGCAATTTTTTTTACATGTAAACCCAAAAAATATATATAAAAATAATGTAAGCAAGGGGGTTTGACATCCCTCTAAGGCCATTCTAATTGATTTTTAAGCCTAAATTTTCTCACCACTTCTCCTCTTTCTCTATTTCTTTACTTTACTATTTTTCTTTGTCTAACTTCGTAAGCAAAATTAATAAAAAATCCATTAACCGCCCAATTCTCTTTTTTTTTGGTTTAGGGCTCTGCCCTCCCAACACCCCGGCACCCCCTAGTCTAGATCTCTGGCTCCGCCCCTGATCATGGTTGCATAATAGCAACATGTTTATCTTGGTGTTTGTATATAATAGATTGCATGAAAGAATTTTGTCTATTGAGCTTATGAGAGAAGTAATATTGGTTTTAATCCAAAACTTTTTTTGCTTTATTAATTTTTTGGTACAATAAACAATGACTCATACAATTCTTCACTCTTAAGGGAAGATGAAAATGCACAATTCACTCGTGAAGGGTGTTAGCCTTTGCACAATTCATTTTGGCTTTAACATAAAGAACTGGCTAAGTCCTACCAATCACGCTTTCTTTTAACATCGATTTTGATGGTTCTCACATCAAAGAAACTCTCTTTCTCTCTCATAAAATGTTTGAACTCTTTTATAATAGTGTCATTTCTCGCTCGACCAAGGATGTTGGACAGTGCTATTTGTTGTGTCTCTCAAGTCATGCTCAAATGTTTTTAGTGCTTCTTTTCTTGGGTTGATTGCACCTGCCAATTAGATATGCAAATGTCGTTAGTGTTTAATAAAAAACTCCCATAAATTATGAAAAAAGAAATAAATAAGCTGCTCTAACTCATGCTTAACATGATTGTTGGATATCATATTTAACCAAATAAATGCATCCATAAGTCAATAGGTTGCTAATCATGATAGAAAACTTGCAAGACTTAAGGAGTTGTTCTGCGTAAATTCATTGCTTCTTGTGCTTCAGTCAAGATTCCACCGCATTTCCCTAAAAAGTACGAATACTAAACTCTACATATAACTCGAAAAATGTAACATTAGCTAACCTTAGTATTTGGTGCTCATCTTTGTAGTGTCTGTTTGAAATAACAAGTGCAACGTCTAAGCAACCTGCAATACAGTAGGTATTATATTCAAGACCTTAAATCGTGAGAGCATTACCATTATAGTTATCACCATACCAAACAAATACTCTTTGTCGTCAGTTTTCTACCAAGCTCCTTTATTCCAGAGATTATATCCTTGCATAAATCTTAACATCGCTTGTCAAAATTCATGTCTAGCTCTACTTACAATGACACTTTATCAAGTTAGATTTAGCCAACAATACACAACTAAAGGAAAGCAAAAATACCTCGGATTACACATTTTTACTTTGTTGATGTCTTCCTTATTTCTTTGCTAAGCAAGGTCGGATGGTAGGAATGGTCTTCTCCTTCGCATCCTCATCTAGAATGAGTTGCAGATCTGCAAAAAAGGATCTTCTGTAAGGAATAATTCATAATTTCGACCATTGGGCTCTTGGTCAGTGGTAGCTGTACCTCTCCACCCAGAGAGAGGTCGTGGGTTCGAAACCTCATGGGTTTGGAAACTCAGGGTTACGGATCCCTATATAAAACCGGCTTGCCTTGAAAAAAATAAAAAATAAAAAAAATTCATAATTTCTTTTCTGAGAATAAAAATTATTCCATCATTTTTATTATAGGAAGCTACTAAGAAATCATTGCGTCTATTAGTATCTCTAATAACCTTAAAATGAGTGATCCCATAACGTAGGATCAGATGTAGTAATCTAGAGAAATGTGCATATCTCTAAGCTCCATTAGTGGTCAGCTGCCATATTTTAAGGGAGATATTAGGAGGCATAAACTGAGCTCTACCTGCCAACCATATCAATTTGGTCTAAAGCTTTAATCAATACATTTCTTTACATGATGAAAGAACAATCAAAAAGCAGTGTAGGATTATGGTAATCTTGTTCCCTGAAGGTTTTAAGACACCCTTGAAAGTTTAGCTGCATGTGTTCTACCTCTTGTGGCATGAAGCTTATAGCCTTATATGTAGAATTTGCTCCCAACAGAAGACTTTTAGATGCATCACATCAACACATGTTTGGTGCTCTCCTTGGCTGCTAATATAACTGTTTATTACCACCATACTAAAAGGGGTCTATACAACACAGTAGAAGCTTTGGTATTTTCCTGGATCTTAAATATCCTAAAACGGTGAAATATATCTCACCACTGTAAATCACATCACTCATTCGTGCATCATTATAAATATAGTTGCTCCGGGTCCGATTTCTTGATGATTCATAAGTTTCAGATAAGTTCACAACTTCATTATTTGCTATATATCACTACATGATAAAAGAAAAAATTCCTATTCTATTTCACGGTTTAACACCATAGGAAATAGCTTAGAGCTATAAAACAATCTAAGAAGAAAGGGCTCCCAAGTTAAGTCTAAGATTATGACACAGGTATCAAAAGATTTTAGTTCTCTTTCCAAGTCCATATTTTTCGTTATTTTTCAATATGGATAAATGAGAGAAGAATTATCCCAATAGAAAACTATTAGCGGAACTTAAATGAGATCCTATTTCCACCACTGAAGTAGAATAAAAAATAGAATATGTAGCTTAACCTGCACTTATTTATTTGGCTAAGAACGATTATTTCGCAACATAGAAATGATTGTCATATCTGTTATTTATTTCGTTCTCTACCAGTCGAAACAACTTCCAGCAAAACAAAGAGGTTGTTTGGAAACCCAATATGAGACTTAACTCCAGGTTTTTGGTACGAAGAAAGATGATTTTTGTGGTGTTCAATTAGACCACTATATGGGCATGGGAAAATAGCACGTTTAAACACCTACAAAAAACCATTGAGAAACTTTTGCACATTCTTCTTTCTTTACCTATAAATAACACTACCCTCACTTCCCTTTCCTTCTCATACTCACTCAAACATCTCTTTGCATCCCAGGAAACCCACTTTTGTATTGGAAGAGAGCCAATATAAAAAATAAATAAATAAAATTAGGCAAAGATGTTACTTTTTGTAACTTGGAAAAGGGAGGATGTATAGCCACTATACAAAGTTTAGTATTGGAAAAGACAGCCACTATAAAAAGTAGACAATGTTGCCACTTTTGTTTTGTATTGAAAGAGAGAAAATGCAGCCACTATAATAAAAAAACAAAAAACAAAAACCTTTATTTGTATTGGAAATTGAAAGAGAAAGAAAGAACAGCCACTATAAAAAAGTATGTTCACTATAAATAAATAATATGTAATAATGCACTATGGTGTGGACATTTGTAGTTATCAATCAATATTAGATTTAGGGGTGAGCATGAATCGAAAAAATCGACCCGAACTGACCTAAACCGAACCGATTAGATCAATTTTTTGGAGCAGTTCGATTCGATTCGGTTTCGGTTTCACATATTAATAACACCTAAAAAACTGAATCGATGGCTCATACAACAACTTCATATCTTCTCTCTCATGTTTTATTTCATTATCTTTCTTGATTCTTATCTTTTGTTGTTGCCATTGTTGATGTTGCAGGTTTCTAATCCTATAAATTCTCATCTCTTGCTGTTGTTGTTGTAAATAGATCATTTGATTCAAAAGCTAGGGTTTCTAAACAAACCCATGATTCAAATCATTAAGAGGGTTTTTTTATATTTCATTGTAAACTAGGATTTAGATCATAATAAGCTCCTAATGAAGCTATAGTCTCTTAAATTTAATTGTGGATTAGGGTTTGTGTGAGAAAAGCAAGGATTTTGAAGAGTCTCTAATGGTGGATTCGAGAATTACTTGTGATGAAATTGGACTCGACCCTTTCCGACTCAGAAAACGGTTCGGTTTTGGTTTTAGCTTATGGGTTTCGGTTCGGATCGGATCGGATCGGTTTTAGGTCTCAATCAGTTCGGGCCCAAAATTTAAAAACCGATTTAGGTCAATTCGGGTTTGGTTTAGGCCCAAAATCGACCCGAACCGACCTGTGCTCACCCTTAATTAGATTTCCATGTGAGATATGAGATTTTTGTATTCAAGTCTTGTTCTCGGAGTCAGTTCGGTTTCTTCCGGTTCCTATGGTCAAAGAACCAAAATTGAATTTTGTCGATTCCTATTTTCAGAAACCGAACCCTCAGAAACTTAACCATTTTGCTCAGTTTGGTTTGGTTCAGTTCGGATCAGTTTGTTAGTTTCTTCAGTTTTTTGCTCAGCCATATTCAGCTTGTACATTATATTTAGATTAAATCGTATACGAGTTTCTCATTGATTTACATGATTTATCTTACAGTAAATGGAAGCAGTGCTTAGTTTCTCATTGATTTATCATCTAGTAAATGGTAACTAAACAATGCTTATCGAAATGGTGATACAATCAGGGGAGGAACCAGGATTCTAGGTTGGGGGGCTAAGATATTACGGGGTTCGGGGGCTTGGCCCCCAAATTTTTTTGGAGGGTATATTAGTAATTTTAGAGGGATATTTACTAATATTATTGATTAATTACTAGTATATTAGTAACTTATTTCTTCTACTTCGAGAGGAGCACCAACAACCGGTTCAATAGGAGAAACAATTTCTTCTAATTCAATAGGAGCAAATCACAAAGAGATAAACCCCAATTTAATAATTAGCTGGACTTACAATTGAGCTCAAAGGAAAGTCTCACTTCCCCTATTAAACATAAACGACCGTTATTCAACATCGCCCGCAAACTCCGATCGTGAATCACATGGGTTTCGACGGCTCATATACGTGTCATACTCCGATTGCCCAACTCTGGCAAATTATCAACAAAGAGAATCCATTATTATGGTAAGAGAACTTACAATGAATCTCAAAACTGAAGCACTTAAACCAATGGCAGCAATAATCACAACAAGATGATCGATAACAACACTAACAAAGAGTAATTAAAATCTATGAACTCCATTAGTAGAGTTGCATTACATTTTTTTTATGAACTCCATAGGGATATTATACACTAACAAAGAATAATTAAAATCTATGAACTCCATAGGGATATTATACACCACAATTTCAATCATAAAAAGATAAACTCCATAGGGATGACTTTCTCTAAGAGCTCTCTAGTGATAATAGCCGTCCTGGATCATGATCTCTAGGTCTCTTTTTATAGGTCTTATAATATGACCGTTGGTTACATTGATGAGGGACATTGCAATATCAGATTTTGATGAGTCTTCATAATGGTCTTTTGTAACGTCTTGATATTTGTTGATGTGTAACGAATCTATTAATATTCTTTAGCTGTAACTTCAGACCGTTGGGAAGATACGATCTCTTGTGATGTTTGCATGCATACGACCTGTTGATAAGTGGAAGAGTATCTTCTGTAGCGCGAAGTCACAGGATGCTTTGATATCTTCAAACTGTAGGTAAGGAAGTCTGTACTACGATCTTCTTGCTTTTAGTCCTTGATTGGTTATCAGTGTGTTTACTCGAGCTATGTGAGTTCGAATATCGGACTCAGCATGAGGATTAGAAATAAGCCCTCACAATTGTGACCAAGTCTATGCTTGGCAGGTAAATTGTCTTTCAACAGTTTCCAAGCCAATATTTGAATGCTTTACAACCTAGTCTGGCCTTCGATCTCAAACCCAAGTGTACTATCGTTGTTGGAAGCCTCAATTCCGCAAAGTCCAAGGATAACGGACATCCTGACAGTTGGTAAGGACATATTAGAACACTACGGCAAGGAAAATCAGGAATCTCCTTTGTATCCCCCGTAACGATATTGCATTTAAAGATCTTGTTTTTCAAAAAAATGAACACAACCCCAGCATCCCCGGGATTAAAGCAAACTACCTTCCCATATGCCAAAGAAATGGGTGTGGGGGGGGGGGGGGGGGAAGAGTTCAAACTTCAAGCAAATATTGTAAGACTTGGCCCACTTGGCACGATAATAATTCTCACAAACCCAAATCGACAATTCAGTTTCGGCAATGACTCGAGCATAAGCAAGACATCTACCCTGATATTCCACCAAGGACCTGCACACGCAATATGGGTGTCCTCTTGTAATAGGTAGATGAACCAGATAATCTGTAATCCTCTCCCAGCGTTGACTCAACATCATGTACTTTGCTACTCCAGCAATTTGTAATGGATGAAAATGTCCTTGCTTTTAAACCATCTTTTACATCGAACATAATTGTGATCATAAAGTGGGGAGAATGGCGTGAGGGTTCAAAAGCTAATCCATATACACTAAACCTGTTGAATTCCTCGGTAGTACTTGGACCTATAGGGATACAGAACTTGATGTATTCATCCACAGATCCTGGGCATACAGGTACAACTGCTTCAGCATCAGCAATGGGGTTATGAACAACGAAGAAATCTGGTTCTCTAGCTTTCACGTCACCGTATGAATGCAGGATAAGGCCATTACAAGATATCAAAGATTTACCCACTTTCTTTTTCTGCCTTAGATAATCTTCACGAATTTCGTTCAAAGGAACAAAACCAACGTGCGCAAAGCCGAAACTACGATAGAAGCCCAACAGTTTGCAGCTTGGAAACTATGTAAGGGTCAGAAATGAGGTGATGCCACCTCTTAGAAACAGACATGAATTGGGTAACTGATTGCCATGGGAGCCGGAGAAGAATATTAACAATAATTTCCTCATTGTCAAATATTGTGACCAATCTATCGGAGACGTTTCTTTCTCCAACACTTTTCACAATTGGAATGTATCCACCTGTTCTGATCAGATTTCTCACTTTTTCCTACAATAAAATTGCTAATATTAGAATGACACAAGTTATCCTACAAAAAATTTATAACATAAACCACTATGTGAAGAATAATTATAAGGTAAGTTTTAGGTTGGCTTATGAGAAAGAAAGGTTAGCCAAGTAGTTGTGTTACCTTTTGTTAATTGCTTCCGCACTTAGTTTTCTATCAGAATCAATCACTAACATTACAAATTCTGTAAGCGAGCTATCTACTAGAATATAAGTACATAATATTATTCGTCATAGTTTATCAAGATCGGCCATTAGAAAATTAGAAAAACTTGAGATGATGAATGTCAAAAAATTCTTCATATCGAGGGAACTTACACTTAACCAAATCAAGCTGTGTCCCAACTTTATGGAATTGAAAGTTTGTGCCAAACTCCAAAAAAATTATGGGACTCTAATATCTAAATGATTACCCAAACTCAAAGCTTTAGACCTATCAGGGACATAATTACACATAATAACAGTACTTGATCTAACAGGTTGCATTGAGCTTGAAAGGCTTTAGATCCTACGTGTTGGACATCGTAACTTGAAAGAGTTTATTTGGGACAGAGTAGTCAAATTAGACTATTGCTTAGAGATCATAGAGATCTGGTGTGAGGATAACGAGTGTGGCGTGAACGATTTGAAGGGCAATACCGGTGACCTTGCGAACATGTAGTTGATTAGGGATATATTAGTCACATAGAGGGTACTCACGAAATGTTTTATGAGTCGTTGCCATGGTATTAAGGTTAATATCTGATTCTGGTTAGTCTACTTTATAGTTTAAAGTCCATGGAGATTAAATGCAGTTTATATGCTTTTGTTTCTTTTTACAGTTAGTATGTTTTTCATAGCATTGCAGTTGGACCCTGAAATTTACCAAACAAAGGTTCCAAGTTACCAATTAGGAAATGAAATTGATCTTGAAACTCTTTATAGTATTGGTACTTACTGGTCAAAGTTGGGCTTTGCAATATGTTAGCGTTTTCTCAGTTGCATGTTTTACAAAAAATGCAAGAACCGTGTCAGCGCCAAACTTAAAAAAGTACAATTGGTCTTTGAACAATAAGGGGTCTATGATTATTGCCTGACCATCAAAAGTTGAACTATAAATTTCTTAGAGATTGCTATGATTATTGTACATTACATACTTTAAATGCAAACTTATTCTTTTTTGTTTATAGATTATCTCATTATTATTTTATTTTTTTCGATATGTGATGTTTAATATTGGTGTACATATTTAACTATAGATTCAATTTCTGAATGCTCATATCTATTTCTTTCTTGGCTAGCAGTTTTGCAGTAAGGATGAGAAGAACGGATGTCATTGCCAGTGTTAAGGTATTCACCAATCACAAAGATACATTCAATTTCTAATTATATTTATGTTCTTTGTCTTCTCATTTATTATTTGTTAAGAAAATAATTTGGTTATCTATCATCACCTCCTAGTTGGCTTCATTGTTAGTGGTATCAATCATGATAGGTAAATTATGTTTCAATTTGGAGTATAACTTGATGAATGTTTTGTTAATGATTAATGAACCATAAGCTCAAAATGGACAGAGTGCCTAAATTCTTTGAGAGGGAGATGGTTCAAATCCATCTAGTCCAGTACAAGATTTTTTTAATTAATTTTCATTTAACGAAACAAATAGGAATTTAGAAGTTTAATGACGGATATATTTTTAAAGAATTTTAAAAGGAACTAGTAAGTTTTCTAAATAACGACACTTATTAATATCACATTTTTTTCTTAAAGTACAACATATATAGTTGTTGTTAATGTTTAAATTAAACGGCATTTGTCTCCTTAAAACAACAAAAAGGGCAACGTTTATAAATGTCGTACTTCTTATAAAAAACAACATAATTATATGCTGAAAAATCACAACATTTATAACTGTCGGTAACAAAAACAACACCGTTTTTGACGACATTTGTTAACGACAAAATAACCATCGTAAATCCAGTATTAACGACATATATTATCTGTCACTAATGCCCATTTTGAGATTAAAAAAAAACTCATTAATATTAATTTTCATAAAATTAATTTTTTTCTTATGATTATGAGATACTATACCTTGAGAGCCACATTTGATCGCAACGATAAGGCATCACGGAACTCAGTGTCTTCTTTTATGACTTTCCATTTGCCAGCTCCATTCTTTGTTACTCCAAGTGTAAGGGCAGTAATTTCTTCATCCGTCCATTTCCATTTGCCCATTAATATAAGGGTAAAAACCACCAGTGTTCTTAAAAATGAAACTACAATTGTACGTTCTATGTCTGCATGTCATCCAGAAATTAGATCAAATAGGGAATTCCCCCTTTCTAGTTCATTAGCATCCTGATGCGCAATGAGATTATTTATTGAACCAAAAATCCTCAAGTTGTAAACCAACGTGGATCATTCTTGAAGGTCAACTGCTGCTGTTGTTAATCTTGTGATGCATAAGATGTGCCATGCTTAACACTGTCATAGACTGCACTAACAATAGAAAGTACGTGAACAGATTGAATATGCATGTGAATTACACTTGGATTGATCCTTGATCATCCCTAGGTGTTTTGAAAGGAACTTCGGAAGAGAAGATTGAAATCGAAATGCATAAAAGATTGTAAAGATAAATTGCCTTGTCCTTCTGCTCTGTGTATTCAGGGGAGAGATTTTTTTTCTTTTCTCACATTTCTATTATTTTCTTTTTGTGGTGGTGCGTGTGTTTGTTTGTGTCTGTGTGTGTGTGAGAGAGCACGTAATACATTGAAGTGATGACTAGTTCTAAAGTTAAAAAGAGGTTTGAAACCAAATACTCCTGGCCCATTCACAAGAAAAAGGAAGGGACACGAGTAATGGATTGTGTGCATGAGTGTGTTGCAAATAAGGTAGGTAGAGTTTTGGAGAATATGATTGTTGTAATAGCCTATTTTCGCAGAGACCGAAAATAGTGCCTTACACCTTTGAAATGTAGAATTATGATTGGGAACTAAAAACAATCGACACGAGTTTTAGCGTGGAAAACCCTTGAATGGGTAAAAAACCACGACCTCTCCTGAGGATTTCTGAAAGTATGGTATTTATATAGATGTTAGCTATTACAAAAGAGAAATAGATCAAGTGTCTGAGTTTTGGTAGGGATGACTTTCTCTAAGAACTCTCTAGGTGATAATAGCCGTCCTAGATCATGATCTTCAGGTCTCTTTTTATAGGTCTTATAATATGATCGTTGGTTACATTGATGAGGGACGTTGCAATATCAGGTTTTGATGAGTCTTCATAATGGTCTTCTGTAACGTCTTGATATTTGTTGATGTGTAACGAATCTATTAATATTCTTTAGCTGTAACTTCAGACCGTTGGGAAGATACGATCTCTTGTGATGTTCGCATGCATACGACCTGTTCATAAGTGGAAGAGTATCTTCTGTAGCGCGAAGTCACAGGATGCTTTGATATCTTCAAACTGTAGGTAAGGAAGTCTGTACTACGATCTCCTTGCTTTTAGTCCTTAATTGGTTATCAGTGTGTTTACTCGAGCTATGTGAGTTCGAATATCGGACTCAACATGAGGATTAGAAATAAGCCCTCACAATTGTGACCAAGTCTATGCTTGGCAGGTAAATTGTCTTTCAACAGTTTCCAAGCCAATATTTGAATTCGAAATGGAAGTTCAAATTTTCAGACTCTTAACCACCATTTTCTTAAGGACCAAGTCTCTTGATGAACATCTAGTATTTATGGCCAAGAGAGAAGAGAATTTCTTGGGATCAGTAGAATCAAAATTATCCAGGTGGCAAGCATACCTGCTTGGCTCACATAGAGCTTCTCGTCCAATATGAAAATTGCAGAGAAGAACAAATTAAGTCTTTCTGCTGATGGCCTAGAAATGTTTCTTGTGCTGGGGTCCAGACCGGAAGAACTCTAGGAAATACCGCAACTTCTATTCGAGACTTGTCTGCACAACATTTCCCCCATTAGAAAGAAAATGAAGCTTGTAGTAAGGAAAATGTTCTTAGTGTAAAAACACAAGGTCCTGGGAGACTATCAAGTAGTATGAGCTATGAAATGTATTACACTCGAGATATAAGGCTATCGCACAAACAATATGTTCATTAGAGGGTATCCATTGCATCAAGGTCTGTAATGGGGAAGAAAGTCGTCTAAATGACATATGGGGAGTCCAGAATGGGTCTTGTCCACTTCATACAACCTTGGGTTACATCGTCACCTCCACTCAACTAAAAGTAACTAGGAAAGTATTATAAATCCAAGTATTATAAATCAATGAAGAGAAACTACGAAAGTGGACCGCATGACTTAGTGTTTCAAATCATACCAATGCCACTATCCAGCAAAATAAGGAGAAATATGATACATAAAAGGTGACAAAAGGATATTCGAGTATACTAGGGATCATGCACAAGGTGGCAAAAGGAAACTATTAGATGAATGAATTTTAGATAGAGAAATAATGAACAAGCTCTTGACATCACGAGAGATGGGTAACGAACGGCTGAGATCGAGAAATGGCTGATGAGTTATTCCTTTAGGTGTATAGATAAGTGTACAAACGGAAACACATCCCAGGACCTGTTCGTCCAGACCGACCAGCCCTTTGCATTGTAGATGCTTTAGAGATGGGATTAACAAGTAAAGACTCCATCCCAGTCCGTGGATTATACGATTTCATTTTACAGTATCCAGGATCAATCACGTAGCTTATCCTATCTATCATCAACGAATTTCTGCTATATTTGTAGCTA
This sequence comes from Kingdonia uniflora, assembly GCA_014058105.1. NCBI lineage: Eukaryota > Viridiplantae > Streptophyta > Magnoliopsida > Ranunculales > Circaeasteraceae > Kingdonia > Kingdonia uniflora. The sequence goes on from JACGCM010002658.1 coordinate 24,317, forward strand.
AGACAACTTTCCTAGCCCCTTCAGGAGTGGGGTCAAAAATCTTTGATTGAAGCTGTGAAGGAAGATTAGCGTATAATAAGTTCTGCTATTTTCGTCCCAATCCCCGTAGCCGATGTTTTAGAATCTCCTCAGCTGCTTCGATTTCCTCCTTCGGGTGTTTTTGTATAGAATATGTCAACAGGAAATCTCCTTCCCGGTATTTTGAAAATGGGAGCGAAGTCAAAGAAATCACTGAACTTCTCGGCATCAAGTGTTGCACTAGAGATAAGCAGCTTCAAATCACTTTGAAATCGAGCAATATCCTTGACTAGACCAAATAAAACATCAGTTGATAGCATTCTTTCATGCGCTTCGTCTACCATAATCACACTATAGTTAGCTAAGTCAGGTTCCCCAAGGAACTCCCGGAGCAACATTGAACATTCCATCTGTCATAAACTTTATTGTTGTCTTCTCCGAAGTACAATCTTCAAAACGGATCGAATATCCAACCTCACGGCCAAGTTTAACGCCCATCTCCCTGGAAACTCGTTCAGCAACACTCATAGCAGCAACTCTACGTGGCTGAGTACATCCGACCTTTCCTCGCTTTGTATACCCAGCTTTATGAAGATACTGAGGAATTTGAGTAGTCTTTCCAGAACCCGTCTCTCCAACAATGACAAGAACCTGATGATCATGAATAGCTTGAAGTAGTGCCTCTCGATAAGCATATATAGGCAGAGTTTTTCTCATCCGATGCACTTTTCTTGTCTTTCGAACCAAACTTCAATGTCCTCTTTCCAACTTGATTCTCTTCCCAAGCAGCAAAGGGGTTCTTCTCTACAGAACATGCATCAGGATACCGCTGTAATGCAACACCAAATCTCTTCTCTTGGTTTACATATTCTCCGTCTGTTCCTTAGCTATTTTATAAACTTGTTCATTAGTTTCCTTAATATCTTCGAGTTTCTTCACAACCCTTTTCTTCAAATATTCCCGTCTCGAAATTTTTCTTAGCGTTTTAATATTTTCGGACGCTTTTAATCTCCTAGTACTAATATCTTTTTTTTCTTCTTTGTTTTTTGAGAGAAACTTACCAGAGCGAGACACACGTGTGTCTCGCTCTGGTAAGTTTCTCTAAGAGTTGTTCTACCTATAACCGATCGCTCAACCTAGACTTTACTATAACCGCATCATATTCATCGTTGTAACGAGTGGTGAGACGTCTACGAAGGTTTCTTACTGGAATCATATCGTTGTTTGACGACATTATTGATTGAATTTGGGATTAGGGAACACTGATTTGTAGAGTTTATAATAATAATAATTAGAGAATAAAAAGGAAAATAAATAAATTAATTAATTAATAAATTAATACCTTTGAGAATTCCTCCTTCGGCTCCTTCTAACTCTAATCAGACCCTTTTACCTCTACAATGTTAAGTCAGGTTTGGCTTCCCTAAATCTAATTTTAGAGTTTGAGTCGGTTAGTTTGAGATTTTTGAAAATGCATCCCTAGCAGTTGCACTTCTCAGAGAATCCCCAAATAACCCGGTCCAGCCGCATCTCTTAAAGTACATCACTCACTTGGTTTTTGAAGTGTCACTTAATATTTTCGTCCTCCAACAGTACCTCACTTACTTCGGTTTTCTACTCAAAAAGTAAGGTTGAGCATTGATTTCTAAGGTGCAACCTTGATTTTTAACGTCCCGATCGGGCGCCTAAGTGTTTTTTTTTTTTTTTTTTTTAAAAGAGCTAAACAGAGGGCCTAAAATTTGGGTGCCCAATTGTTGTTGTTGTTTTAAAATCAAATCGGGTGCCTAACAGTTAAGAGCCTGATAGAAAAAAAAAAAAAAAAAAAAAAAACCCAACATTTAGACGTCTATTAAAAAAACCAACTAAGATACTATTGGATGAAATTGAACCTCACTTAGTTGGATTTTGATTTTTTTCACCCAACTAAGTAAAGTACTTTAGAAGATGTTCTAGTTGGAGGCAAAGTTTTCATACCTAACTCCCATGCCTTCTAGATAGTTCAAAATATCCACACTTTGGTGTAGGTGTGGGCGTGTGGCTACATTGCCTATTTGGCTCTATACGTCCCAGAGTGGAAATATGTTGGAGATGCTCATGCTCATGTTCATGCTCTTACCATGGTTCTTGCCTTCTTGGGCGGGGTATGGCACAAAAATAAAATGTTGGGACAATGGCCTTGGGTGCTTTGATTACGCGTGCCTTATGCCATCGCTACGAGCAGGGCCAGTGCTAGGGTTTTGGTGGCCTAAAGCCAACCCTAATAATGAGGTCCCCTCGAATTTTGGAGACATGTCACAACTCATTGAGGTCCATATCCAAACTAAAAGTGATCAATTTTGGGGATGCCACAATTCAATCACATCAACTATCAATTGCTATTTTAAATTTTGGTGCCCCTCCAAATTAGGGGCCTAAGGTTATTGCTTTGGTGGCCTTACCCTAGCGCCCCAACGCCGGCCTGGCTACGAGGGGCCTATCAAAACTAATGAAGATATTTTTTCATGTTTAGAAAAAATCACAGAATGAACAGCATTTTGAAGAATCGTTCTTTTAATACTAAAAAAAATCAAACATTGAGATACACGAACGACAATAAAGATATTATGGTATTTTATTCACAAATAAGGTACATGGTACAAATATACCATGACAAAATGATGAACCCGACGAACTTCCAGATTCCAAAACAAAAACAATAAACAAATTGTTAAGACTCAATCCCCGTGCCCAATGTATGACTAACTTTGTTCCAACGAACTTAACACAAACATCATACCAGTAAAACACATCATCGATATTCTGGAAATTAAACAATGTTGTCTTTTAATTACCACTTTCTTTCGAAAACTATTTACAAATTACAGTTTAACAACGTAAAAATAGAAATCGTTTATCATGTACGTAAAGCCATTCTTGCTACATTATTATTCATGGAGAAGGCAATTGTTCGATTTTCCATTCCCTCTGCCCATCTTCTGAGTATTCGCAACAACGATGCTGACTTCCTTCGCCCCCTACCGGTTCCCATTCCCATTAATTCCCAAATTGCTCGTTCTATTCCTGGTGTTCCCGCTAGTTCCCCCACAACCTCCTCCCCACCTCTATGACAAACCGATACAAGCCCAGCCGCTGCACTCTCCCTCGCACTCTCAGGACCATCTCGTAAAATGATTGCCATTTTCCTAACACATGCGAATGATGTCGCGACTTGTGCAGCTCCACCCCTCTTTGCAATTGCCGCAAGTATAGCTACCGCCTCCTCGGGTAATTCGTCAACCATCTCCACAGCCATATGTACCACTCCTGCTTCAATCAACCTCCCAATGGCTTCCCTCTCTACTGCCAAGTTTAAAATGGCCAATAATGCATCCTTCTTGGCACTAGTAGGTCCCACTTTAGCGAGTCCAACCAATCCTCTAATAACACGTGTCTTTTTACCGAGCTTTTTACGGTGCGCGTCTATAGTCGATAAGCTAAATATTGTAGCAGCTGCATTTTCTTTCACCTCCCAAGTGGCACCCGAACGGAGTGCCTCGACAATGCCGTCTACCGCACCGATTGTTTCCATTATCTTGTTTTTATTCGCTTCTAGGATCGAGAGGTTAAGTAATGTTGTAACCGCGTTAACTTGTAGGTTTGGGTCGACATCGTTTAAGTAGCGTACAAGTAAAGGTATTGCGCCTGCGTCGCCTATACAAGCACGGTTATCCGAGTCCGTTTTCGCAAGTAACCGAAGCTCGTAAACAATACGACTAGCTGTTTCATTTGACGAAGGTGTTGAAAGTTTACCGACTAGAAATATTGCCGTCATCCTTGTTGCCTCTAACGCGGCCTTATTTGAACTGACACCTCCGTTGAGTTTGAAGTTTGCGTCCGTTACCTCGAACGGAATTTTTTGCTCGCGACACCATAAACTGATTAAATTCTTCATCGCCCGATTCGGAACCAGGTTTGTATGAACCAATTTCTGACCCGTTTTTGGACACGTGTTATGACCGGATTCAATCCAAAGACTGATCGACGAGCGATCGTACGTCTGTCCTGTAGCCGCGACGACAGGATCACTCATCAGATCAAGAGAAATCGGACACCGAAAATCCACCGGACAAACTAAATCCGCTATAGTTTTTGTCGAAGACTCTGATCGCGGCGTCGAAGCACCGAAAAGAACGCATTTCGCAAACCGAACTAATCCGATCAACGCCACCGTCTCGGCTTTCGAATTCTCACTAACTTGACTCTGAACTTCATCTTCCAAACTCTCAATCTCAACTATACAACTCGTCGAGTCACGTAACCCCAAAGCGTCGAAAACCACCTTTAGTTTACTCTGATCAGGAACGATTTCGTTCTTGATATGATGTAACAACTTTAAAACCTCGAGTTTAAGATTCCGATCGCTATGATCCACAAAAGCTTTCCTCTCCCAACACTGTTTCCTTATTAAAACCACCAAGTCCTTAACATCTTCCGTCAAATCAAATTCTTTCACTGGAAATATATCAAGAAGCGTCGATAACTCGACGATCATCTCATGAAAACTATTCGAAACCGTCTCATTCTGCATTAGCAACCATATCTTGCTCCCAACCAAACAATCCTCTAACAAGGTCTTGATCCTCTGTAACACAAGATATATCTCTTCAAAACATAAACGGACGATCGAGGAAGAAAGCATATAGGATTACGAAGAATTTCTTCTAGTAGACTGCCAATAGACTAGATTTACGGATAACCGAAGCCGAACAACGTCGTAAGATGAAGTCCAGAGGCTTTAACTCCGCGACCTCTAGTGAAAGAACTAATAAAGATTGAATAAGCTTGGAATCGCTGAAATTAGGAGAATGAATGATCAGCAGACGGTCTGCGCTTTCTTGGCGGGAATTCTTGTGAAGATATTGCCATCCAATCCAAGAAACGGAACGAACAATACTATTAGAAAGAATCAGTAAAGAAACGAAAGAAAGAATGATAATATGCGTTTTGAGAGGTAAACGAGAATTATAAACCAAGAAAAGAAGTTCAACAATGGTTAGCTTTTAGATGATTTTGCGGCTTTTTTATATAGTTATAGTTAGAAGAAAATTGTACGTTTTGTTCTTGGATGTGTTCAAAATTGTAAGCCAGCAGCCGCCTCATTAAACCATTGGAGCCGAGTCAACGAAGCAAACTAAACATAGAAACATAATACGACTTAAGCTTATCAATGGAACCCACACGACGATGAAG